>APFE030478509.1:39768-78461 GCA_000404065.3 Pinus taeda
GTTGCCGCCCCCATTTTGAACTGGGGTCCAATGTGGCGGTACTTTTGAATATAGAAGATAATCAGGCTCCACACCCAACAATTTGTGGTATACTAGCACTATTGGTCAGGTGATGTTCTTTTACATGCTTAGAAAGAGATTCATATGAGGATATTCATATGATATAAGGAATTTTTGGGAGTCCATGTGTTGCGTGTATTTTCATAGCATTAGTACGATCCAACTGAACGTTGGGGTGGACGTATATGTAGATGTAGATGTATATGTATATGTATATGTATATGTATAATATGTATATGTGTGTGTGTGTGTGTGTCGATTGGGGTGTGGGAATCCCATGGTTGTGTGTTGTAAGTGGTAAGTGGTTTAGGCAGTAAGGAGCCTTTGTAGATTGGAGGTTAGTAAATTCTATAGGTTACCTAGTTGTTAACATATCTTCATTGGTTTTCTTGACATTGATGGTCAGTGCCTTCTTGCTCTCAAAGTGTCAAATAATGCATAGAAAGGCTAGTTAAAGCCTATAATGGTTGTGATATCAATGTGATTTTTGTATATTGTTTTGTTCTAGCATGAACATCCAAATAGGATAGTTTTTCTATTGTAAATTTCAAATGAATGCTTAAAATTGAAATGTTCAAGAAATGGTAGATTGAGACTCCTTGTAATCTCTATTACACTATGATAACCTATTCTAGCATTTAAATGGTTTAATGCTATGGAATAATGGTTGAGAAGTTATTTGAATAGGATTTGCATAAATCTTGAGTAGGGAGTTGCCTAAGCACCAGTGGGGTATTTGGTGATTTAATTCTTGAGTTGCAAGTAGGCGAGAATGGTCACTGACAGTTTGAAATCCATGATTAGCATTGTCGAACCATCACACAAAAGAAGATATGTATACTAACAACCCATTCATGAGAGCCAATGAGCCTCCTATTGTATCAAATATCAAGACAAATAGGCACATTTTCAAAGTGTTGGAAGAGGCACTTGATAGAATAACAAAATCCTCTAAGTATTGGGAATGGTGCTTACCAAAATCGGGAGAGATAGACTTAAATACATCAATATGTATATGAAAGATATATAAGAGCTAAGGAGTGATCATTGCCTCGAGGATACGAAGCTAAGAGACAAAGTAGTGTACGTCAAAAGATGGGAGAAATTCCATCTCATCGTGACCTTGTAGAGCTGGCTCCCAAATAAAGTCTGTACTTATGTATTTGGGCAAGGTGAGAGATGTTAGCTAGACATCATTTTAGTGCCTCAAGGTCTTGGACCTAAGGGGTGGCATATGATTTGAAAGTTATAAAGGGGCAAAGATGGACGGAGGCCAAGACAAAGAAGTCTTTGGCACATAGTGGGAACCTTAATACATAACAGGGTGGAGCAAGAGACACTAGTAAGATGCCATCTTGGAACCACAACCATTAGAATATTTCACGGGGGGGGTTGGGTGTGGGAGGATATAGTGTGCATGCCAGGATAAGATGGGAGCTGAGATGAAGAGTTGGATGGAAACAACAATTGATAGAAAACTATGAGACCTTGGTCCTTGAGACCCCTCATCATGGTGAGCGAGGTAGTGAACGAGAGATACGATAGAATGGGACCAAGAGATGAAGGTGTTTTTAATTTTTTCATGAGAAAAAAGATTTTTTCTCTCTCCCAGAGGATTGGTACAGTGGAAACGGTGATGTGGGGGGCCGATACATGGAAAAAACATGTATAACGGGGAAAGTATGGCGTGACAAGTTAAAGGCTTGGTCTGGCGTGCCCTAGGCATAGGTGATGTAGCTTGTGCCATGGTGCCATGTTGCAAGGAAAGGTGTGATGATGCGGGATCTCTAGTTAAGGTGGGGTTGAATTGTGGCACCATGTGGGTTCCACATGGCAGCACCCTACTAACATGGCAAGGGGTTAATGGTCCATTTTCAAATGGCCATAACTTTTGGTCTGAGAATTAGACTAAGGTAAAAATTATATCATTGAAAATATCTCAACGAGCCAAATTCTATGGAAATGTTTATTTTAAGTTTTAAGAGGGTTGAGAATCAATAAATTATAAGACCCCATTTCCATGTTGGGACTATGGAGGTCTGGTTTGATGAAAGTAACACCATATGGTGCCCTTAGGATGGTCTATGATGTGGATGGGGATGTTCCAACATGGTATTGGGTGCTCGATTATGTACCACATGGGTGCTTAAGGGTCAAACCCTTAGAAAAATTCACATAAATTAGATTTAGCTCTAAATATAGAGGCATTGGGTTGAATATTAGAACATCTATTTGTCTTAGGAGAAAGGAATGAAATAACAGGAAGCATGGAGCTGCCACGAGATAGTTATAATGAGTATCACTTAAAAGTGGGTTTCACATATGGAATTAGTTAAGAAAATCAAGTACATGTGAATCATAAGCATAGGGTAGGGTTACCCAAAGCCTTTATGACTATTCCAAAGTAGTTATGCTTCTGAGTGAGAGGTGGAATCTAAAGAGGATAAGTGAATAAATGTATTATTTTCAGTAGCTTTCACTAGGTAGAAGAGAGGGATATCCTATGGACACATATCAATCTTATCTTGTAGCCTTATGCTCCACAAATCCAAGTAATGGATTTTATTATTTAAGTTTAATGAAGATGGTTAGAGGTACTAAATCTGCTTCACTCAATTTGGAGAAATTTAAAGTACTAGAATGGACCCAATTCAAGGGAATAAATAGAAATAACTAATTCCCTTCTTAACTTAGTTATGAAACCAATGGAATGCATACACAAATAAATATATATATTTCTTTATTATTCTCTTAAATGAGTTACAGAATTCAATAGAATGTATACAAAAATAAATAACCATGCTCTTCAACTTATTATAGAAATCAAGAGCACAACCTAACTAACAAAATAGTTTTGGTATTCAACCGAAATTATATGTAGGACTCACATTACTAAAATATTACCATTCGTAAATCACAATCACCTTACAATTGACCTTCACTCATTGATAATATAGAATTTTAATATTCCATAATGACTCAGTTTTCACTTACAACTCAACCTTCATCCACTAATTATTGTTCACATTTAGAAATATTAGAACTTTTTCCCATTATAAATTACAAGGGAACTTTATCAATTAAAAGAGCGGTATTTAGAATTACAATTCAACTTTCATCAATTCTTTAAATGTTGACTAGTTTCTTATACAAAAAAAAACATATGAAATTAAAGCATACAATATCACCTATAATACGATTCCACATCTAGTAATTTTAAGGACTAACCAGTTGTTGATGTAGTCCAATTCTAATTAATAAGATCCAACCTTGATTACTCAGATGCTTATTGAATACCACAGAATCACGAGTAACCCCCCAGCCTACTCCTTGGGTACTCTTCTTCCCCATGAACTGATCCAAAAATATAAAAGTTAAGGTTTCATAAATAATTTGCAAGTTATTTCATGTCTTTTAAGCGATGGATCATGGTTTCAAAAGTGTACAAACTTAAGTAAATTTTGCAGAATTCTAACAGTTAAAAATGGACAATCATGAGGCATAAAAACAAGCAAAATGATAATCAAGTTCACCCATATTGGGCTACGTCTTCGGGTCCATCTTCCATTGGTGGTCTTTTATTATATGCTCAAATTTTCAATACATCAACATACAAGCTTCAATATACAAAAATAACACCGCCATCACGTCCCAAATACTCAAAAACCTTTGTCTAGGCTCTTCTTGAGCTCAAAAAGGTTGAAAATTGAGAAAAATACGACCATTTCTCTAATCTAGTCTGTAAACTTCTTTGCAAAAAGTCTCAGCTCTGCTAATCCAACAACAAAATAGCATATGGCCTATTGGTCGAGCACTTCAATTTGGAACCTAGAGGTCCCAGGTTCATAGTGTGTGTATATATATAATTATATATATATATATATATATATATAATGGGTCATAGCCCCAGCCCGAACTCTACGCTGCTAGCCATATGTTCGCATGGGACAATAAGTCATGGGCCATAGAACACGTGCCCTCCAATTACATCCACCCTCAGTTCTGTGTGTTCGCATATTCCTTATTTGTTGTGCCTTGGGTGTGGGAAGGGTGCCATGCATCCCACCCCATACTCTCCACCGGTGGTTCCATGTAAATCCGCAAACCAAGGGCACGCCTGACCGGTTCACCCTTCTCCCCAACCTCTCCATAATTCGATAATAAATATAAAGGGTTGTCATTCTATTAACAAGAAACAATGTCCATCTACTGCAATATCTTTACCAAAGATGAAATCCAAAGGAGACTTTGGAAAATAACCCAAACACGCTTCAAATGGAGATACTTGTGTAGATGAATGTTTAGTACAATTATAGGCATGTTGGATGTAATGAAAATTCTCATCCCAAAGTTTAGGATGCTTACCACAATAACTTCAAAGGAGATGCACTATTGTTATATTTGCTACTTCTATATGGCCGTTGGTTTGTGGATGGAATGTTGTGATCTTATTCAACTTTATGTCTGTGAGTTCCCATAATCTTGACCAAAACTCCCTGATAAATCGAGAATCACTAATTAGGTAACCCAAAATGATCTGATACATTTTGGAAGAACATCTTTGTAGTTTGGTCAACAGTAACATGTTTCTTACAAGGAATCAACACACACATTTTGCTGAAACAATCCACTACAACATCTAAATTGTTGGGCCACTAATTTTTCATTATTATTATCACTTTTTAACATCTATTTTATCCATTTCTACAATTCTTTACCTTGTTATTTATCGTAATCTATCATATAATTCCATTTTATAGTTATTTATGCTCTTGTGAGTAAATAATACTTGTTCTCCTTTATTTTTAATAAATTGATGATTGTTATGCATGATTTTTCCAATGATGGTTTATTAATGAATTTGTTATAACATCACTCACTATTTTAGCCTCAAATATCTCTTTGAGATTGCGAATTTGATTTTCAGCTCATAATCAAATATTCCAACAAAGAAATTCACTAGGATAAGAAGTGACAGTTTTGCATTGGACGTTCTGGAAAAATGAATATGAATATTGAAAATACGAGACATGGGTTTTGTGCAAAACGGACCAAACTAGTTTTCCAAAATTCAGTTTGGATTGAAAGAAACGCAAGGTTCTTCGAAGACAATTTTCTATGATTTGTTGTTGTGGCCGTTTTCCAAATTCTTCCAATTGCAATACCAAATTCGACTTGTTCCTACTGAATATTCATGGAATCCCTAAGACAATCCTACAAATATCAAGTGGTACAACATCAAGCTCTACCTCATCTATAAAATTAGAAATGATGGCACATTTGAGTTTACATTTTCTTGTCACTTGCAATTTGGCATCATCACATACCCAACCCAAAGGGTAAGGTCTTGTATGAGGCGTAGTTTCCAAGTTAAGTTTCTTGAAAATTGCTTCAAAGATAAGATTGACTTGAGATCCACTATCAAATAATGTATCAATCTTTGCATGTTTTGTAATGACCCTGATATGAAAAATCTCACTTCTTTCTTTATCATTTTAAGATTCAACAGGCTTGATATAAGAACTAGTACTTGCATTAGAAGCTATATGTTAAATTCCCATAGATGTGATTTTGGTTTCATCACCAGAATTAGATCCTAGATCTTGTTGAGTTGTAGCAGCCATATTTTGTTCCCCTTGTTATTGAACTTCTTTGGTCTCAATTCTAGATGCAATTTTTCACAATGGTCTTCATCATGGCCATATTTTGAACAATGTTTACAAGTAAGTTTCTCTCTTTCTTTCTTGATGGTAGCATTCTTCTTACCTTTTCCTTTAAATTCTCGCTTTCCTTTATCTCCAGATTTAAAAGGTTTCTTTTTGGACTCTTGAGGAACAGTCTTGCCTCTTGATTCTAAATGAGTTGTCTAAATACATACTTCATCTAGATTGGTGGGATTAAAAATAAGTATAGTATGTCTCAAATAGCTATGTAATCCACATATATAATTAAGGAGTGCATATTGTGAGGTCAAATCAACACCCAAGATTAATCATATTTTTATAAATTCTTGTGTGTAAATTTGGACACTCCGACCTTTAGCTTGTCTACGATTTCTCCAATCCATAATTTCTTTTTGCATGTAAGCTAATGGATAACATTGCCTTCTTAATGCAGCTATAAAATCATTCCAAGAAGAGATAATGTTACCACTTTCATTCAAATCTTCTTGAGTTATATCCTCCCACCATATGAGAGTCGCACCTTCCAAGCAAAGAGAATTAAGTTGGATATTTGTGACGTCATCATCAATCTTTTGAATCATGTGATAAACTTCAATTAGATGAACCCATTTATCCAACTTTTCAACATTTACTTCTCCATTGTACATTGGAAATTCAAACTTGATGTCAAGCTTAAGCAAAGGAGACTTAGCATGTCCTCTTGGAGATATAGGTGTAGGTCTATGTGAAGAAGGAGGTGAAGAAGGAGGTGAAGATGGACGTGAAGATGGAGGTGAAGGAGGAGGAGGTGATGGAGAATTGCTCCCATTACCAACATCACCTTTTGTTTGACTAGAACTTTCTCTTTGCATCCATGGTATTCTCTCATTATACAACACTTTCACCATCTCAGTCATATCAAAAAAAAAAATCTAAAAGTTCTCTCATCCTTAGACATCATTTATTGTCGTTGTCCTTCTTCATGTGCCATGACTGGTGGAGTTTGTGGCCTTCTTGAGCGAATTTCAGGGTTAGTTTCTTCAATTGCTCCTCCTATTCTCAATTTAGACTTTGTAATCATTCGAAAACCTTGCAAATTCTGTCAAATATTCACAAAAACCATGCTCTGATACCAAATTGATCCAAATTTAAAATGTGAAGGTTTCATTAAATAATTTGCAAGCTAGTTCATGTATTTTAGGTGATGGATCATGGTTGAAAAAGTACAAAACTTAAGTAAATTTTGCATAATTTTAACAAATAAAAATGGAAAATCATGCAACATCAAACACAAGAAAATTGATAATGGATTTCACCCATCTTGGGCTACATCTCCGGGTCCATATTCCAATGGTGGCCTTTTTATTATATCCTCAAATGTTTAATACATCAACATACAAGTTTCAATATGCAAAAATAACACTGCCATCGTGTCCAGAATGCTCAAAAACCCATGTCTAGGATCTTCTTGAGCTCAAAAAGGTTGAAAAATGAGAAAAATATGACCATTTATCCAATCAGATCTGCAAACTACTATGAAAAAGTCTTGGCTCTACTAATATGGAAACAAAACAGCCTATTACTTATTGGTAGGGCACTTTATTTGGGAACCTAGAGGTCCCAGGTTCGATCCAACAGTATATGTGAAATTGGTTTGTTTAATTAATATGTACGCTTTATGGGTTGTAGCCCTCACCCAAACTTCATGTCGTTGGTTGTGTGTCTGCATGGGATCACAAGTCATGGGCTATAGTCCACGCATCCTCTTGTTACATATTCCCTTAGTTCCATGTGTTCGTATATGCCCTGGTCATTGTGCTTTAGGTGTGAGCAGGGTGCCATGCACCCTGCCTCATACTCTCTGTCGATGGTTCCTTGTAACGCCACAAACCAAGGGTCAAGTCAATCAGGCACAGCGATCGGCCCACCCTTCTCCCCAACCTCTCCGTCATTCAAAAATAAATATAAAGGGTCTTTTTTGTATGGATAATCAATAATGTAGCTCGACCGGTCGAGCGGTAGGTTTTCTGGTTAGAGGTCATTGTGTCAAACCTCGCGGAGGCTCATCCAACGATAACTGAATTTTGTTCAACTTCCAAGGGCCACATGGCGGCCTATCATAGGGCTATGTGGTGCCCTCTGATTGGCCCATGTGGTGGCTTGGTATTATCCCAAATTCAAATTCAACCACAAATAGATATTCGCCACTTATCCTCAAGGGCTTAGCCCACCTGCCATTTCGTACAGCTCACTCACCCTACTCACATCAACACCATGCCACCGCATGATTTGCACAGTCAACCTTGTACTTTGACTTTTTTATTATTTGCCAAAAAATTTAGGACGTGATAACTTCCTCATATGGTGTCAGGTTGAGGAAATTCAAGCATCGTTGGATTCAAAACGATGAGCTCTATGATTTATCATTGTTTTAGGAGATTTTGAGCACTTTCATTTTTTAGCATATTTTTATCCCTTGGATCACATGCACCCAAGCCGTAATGGGGTTCTAGGAAACATGAATACTCGAGCAATGTGGAGATGTGCTCTCAAACCCAAGAGGTTGAAACTCAATAAAAATGTGTCACACACCAAACTCACAACAAAACTCCATTTAGTCACTTAAGAATAATTTAGCATTTGGACTTTCATCTAACATCAGGGTGCATCCAAAAAGTAAGTTTCTCATAGCCTGATTGTATTTTACAGGAGCTCTTAGTGTTATCACTTGTATTCTTGTACAAAACTATCATTTTCTTAATTTCCAAATGCCTATTATTCATCTATCCATGTGTCACAATTTTATCATGGCTCTCATGAATTTTGTTTTCTTATTTTCTTTAAATTGGTGGATTTCGATGAACTTGAACATGCTTCCTAATTCTTCTCTTATTTGTTCTATGATCCCAATTCAGATTCCCCTATTTTGGTTTTCATGTGTTTCTTCAACCATAGTTAACTATTAGGTGTCAGATCTTGTGTCCAACCTATCCTACTTTTTCTAAATTTCAAATTTTAGTTAGATATTCTAATTTTATGCTCCTACCACATGAAAGGTTCTTATGGATACCATTTTCTTAATTTTCTTAATTTGATTATTTTTAATTCATGCACACCACCCCTTTTAAGAGTTGTTATAACTTGACATTTTATCTTCATTATTTCCAAATTAGAACATTCTGCTTACATATTTTAGGATAGCTATAATACTTAATTTGAGTTTAAATTATTTCGTTTAATTTTTTTAAGTTTGATTATAAGTCTATCTGCACAAAAAAAAAAAAAATCCCAAGTTTTTCTTATTTTCAATAAAATTTCACTTTAAATTCATTTTTAAATGTACTCCTCTAATTTAATTCTCTTGCCCTATACCTTAAATTCAATTGACCTTTCTATTTCTCGAAACCAAGGGTGTCAATTCTATTTTTCCCATTCAACAACTCCTTTCACAATTCTAAGGGTGTCACACCACTTTCCCTTCAAGTATGTGTGACTAATAGAGGGGAACATAGACATGACGGTGAATATCATCGTCAATTCCAAGACATCTTTTGTTTTGAGATTAATATTGATTGAGGATTAAGGTGTCTACATTCATGCACACCCCTTAATGAATCCTTATGAGAATATCTTAGAATAGTGAGTTGGTTCGCGAGACCTCAGGATAGGAATTAGTTTCTATTTTTTAGGTTATGGTTCTAACTTCCCTAAATCTGCGATTACTATATAATGTGTGATGTACATGAACAATGTAGAGCGTTCTGCACAGCTAGATTCTCTTGGTTCAGACTCTCTTTCGTAGAGCTGACCAGTGGGTTTCTTTTTATTTAATACAGATCATTGCATTTTTATCATGGTATCAGAGCGTTAGGGCTGAGGAACTTGTACACTAAGTAGAGGGTGCGACTAAGCCAAAATCGTTGCAAGTTTTAGGTGTACAAACGCGATGATCCCACTGTAGACGTTCTGTGTGTTTTTATTTTGCCGACCATCACAGATTTTAAGTGTACAGTTGCGAAGACCTTCGCGAGTCCCTCGTTCTAACTCACGCCGACTATGCAAACAAGTGAGGGGATGCGTGGAGGCCGAGAGAAGGTTGCATCCTAGTAGAGGCTAACAATAGAAGGCTGCCTAGAGGCCGAGGTTTGTTGAGGAGGCTGTGGTAGAGGTCATGAAGGAAGCCACGGTGATCTACATGTGTGCTGCGAGATCAAATAATATTGGAGATCAGCGATCTCTATCTTTGACACAGATCTAGGGTAAACCTAACATTTTTGTTTTACCTGTCAATTTTTTTTTAAATCACCAAGATGAATAATCAAATGTTTGAAGCATGCTTGAATGAGCATAACAAGATCGATGGCTCCAATTATGCGAATTGGAAATTCAAGATGCAAACTCTGCTTGAAGTGAAGAGTGCTTGGACGATTGCAAATGGGGATGAGAAAAAGCGAGCAGTTGGATCAACATCAGTCCCAGACTAGGAGGAGTGAGAAGGTAAAGCAAGGACACTGATGAAGATGTCAGTGAAAAAATGTATCATACCACACATCAGAGAATGCAAATCAACAAGTGAAATCTGGGGAATATTGAAGGATTTGTATGAGATTAGGAATACAAATCGTCTTTTATTTCTGAAGAGCAGGATCTTATCCCTGAAGATGGAGGAGAATGAAACAGTTACTTCCTTCATAGCAAGGATCAAGGATTTGAAGAACAAATTGTCAGACATAGGCGAAACAGTTGCAGATACAGATCTTGTAACAATTACCATGAATGGTGTGATGGATGACTACCAAATTTTCATCGCTGGGATAAATACGAGAGAGAAAATCCCGAAGTTTGAAGAATTAACAGGAATATTGATGCAAGAAGAAGAAATAAGATCGACTCTGAAGCCCCAGAGTGTCGATCTTGCATTGATGGCGAAAAAGAACTTCTTCAAAGGAAAATGAAATCCACAACAGCAAAACGGAGGAAGCTCACAGAAAATACCAAATCCGACCCAAGGTATGAATCCAAATAGAAACAAATCTATAATTAAATGTTTTTATTGTGGAAAACTTGGTCATATAGCTAGGGAGTGCAGGAAGAAGAAATATCGTGAAGAACAACAGAGGTAGAAATGACATGTGGGTCATCTCGCAAATGATAATCATGAGCAAAACTTCAGATTGTTCATGGCAAACTTTGATGAGAATGTTGATGCAGACATCTGGTATGTAGATTCGGGAGCATCAAAACATATGACAGGGAACAAGAAATGGTTTGAAGATTTTAAAGAAATCAACGACGGAGCACAAATCTACCTCGGTGATGATACAAGTCATCAAATCAAAGGGTGTGAGAAAATTTATGTCATTTTACCTTATGGTAATGTAAGACAAATTCATAATGTCACGTATGTGCCCGGTGTAACAAAGAACTTGATTTCTATATCCATGATTGCAGATCAAGATCTTAAAGTTGAATTTTTTAAATCTAACTATTATATTAAAGATCTACTAGATGGCATGAAGACTATTGCTACAGGAATTCGAATAGGAGGTCTGTAAAAATTGGATGTAAGACTAGTACCAGTTCGAGCTTTAACAACAACGGGTTTGACTATAGAAGGGTTGTGGCATCAGAGATTTGGTCATATCAACTACAATGATTTATTGTTATTTCAGAAAAAGGAAATGGTAAGAGATCTTCCTATGTTAAAACAAGTGCATAATGATTGTGATGCATGTACATTAGGAAAGATGCATAGAGAAGAATTCCCTATTTGATTAGAGAAGAAACAGAGAGATATACTTGAATTAGTGCACACAGATCTTTGTGGACCCATGAAAACAAAGTCATTAGGAGGTGCACTGTATTTTTTACTATTTATTGATGACTGCACAAAGTTTTCTTGTGTATATTTCTTGAGTAAGAAGAGTCACACATTTGAAAACTTTAAGCAGTTTAGAAATATGATTGAAAAGAAAACAGGGAAGCAGATAAAAATTCTTCGCTCCAATCAAGGGGGAGAATATAGGAAGGATGAGCTTATCAAGTATTATAAAGACCATGGGATATTACGGCAATTCACAGTACCCCATACTCCTCAGCGGAATGGAGTAAGGGAAAGAAAGAACAGAACATTGGTGGAATGCGCTAGAAGCATGTTGAAAGGTAAGAATCTTTGGAATGGTTTTTGGGCTGAAGCATTGAATACTGTGGTTTATTTTAAAAATAGGACTCCTACAAAGAGTCTTGAGTTTAAAACTCCTTATGAAGCATTATATGGATTTAAGCCTGCAGTAAAACATTTAAGAGTATTTGGGTCTAAAGCATTTTCCCATATTCCAAAGGAAGACAGAAGAAAACTAGATTCAAAAGCCATCAGATGTACCTTTATAGGGTATTGTTCACAATATAAAGCTTATAGATTATTTAATCTCTCTACTCACAATATTTTTGTTAGTAGAGATGTCATATTCCATGAACAGGATCATGAAGAATCTGATAAGCACAATGAGGAGTGGGATATTCTGTTCTTGGTGGAAGAAGAAAGTGAAGAAACAGGAAACAATTAGGATCAATAGACAAAGGCAGAAGATGAACAATGGTAGATACAGTAGCAACTGCAGCAAATACAGCAGTAGCAACAATAGCTAATACAGCAGTAGTAGCAACAACAGCGGGAAGAAAAAGAAAATGATGATCAGACAAGGTTTGAAGCTAACCCACCACTCAGGAGATCAAGTAGGAAAGCTAACAATTGCCTACAATATATAGGGAAAATGATTTTATAACTAGTATGATGAATGTTCTTGAACCTTCTAGTTATAAGGAAGAAAATGAATGTAGTGAATGGAAAACAGCTATGGAATAGGAATATGAATCTATAATCAGGAACAACACTTGGGAACTGGTTGAACTTCCTAAAGGGAAACAAACCATAGGTTGCAAATGGTGGTATAAACCCAATATTAATGCAGATGGAACCATAGATAAATTAAAAGATAGATTGGTAGCAAAGGGGTATTCACAAAAAGAAGGCATTGACTATGAAGAAACCTTTGCCCCTGTAGCTAAACTAAATACCATCAGGATGTTGATTGCTTTAGCTACTAAGAAACATTGGATGATTCACCAACTAAATGTAAAGTTTGCATTTTTAAATGGAGAATTGAAAGAGGAGGTTTATGTAGAGCAACCTAAAGGGTTTGTCCAGAAAGGGAAAGAACATTTAGTTTGTAGATTAAAGAAATATCTTTATGGACTAAAGCAAGCACCCAAGTCTTGGTATGAAAACATTGATTCATTTTTTCTGCAATTTGGCTACAACAAAAGTAAAAATGACCCTAATCTATATACCATGCAAGATGAACAAGGGCGCATAGTGTTGATTTCTTTGTATGTATGTGATTTGATTATTACAAGTGATGCTACTTATCTAATCAAAGAAATCAAGCAACTGATGTCACAGGTGTTTGAAATGAAACACCTTGGTGAATTAAGATACTGTTTGGGTCTTGAGATCTAGAGAGATTCAGGACAAACATTTCTGTCCCAAGGAAAGTATGTCAAAGGACTATTATAAAGATTCAGGATGGATCAGTGTAAGGCTACAACAGTACCATTACAAAAAAACATTAAACTGCAGAGTGAGGATGGCTCTAAAGAGGTAGATACGACACTTTACAGATAACTGGTTGGGAGCTTAATATACCTAACCACTACTAGACCAGATTTGGCTTATGCAGTCAATGTGATGAGTCAGTACATGTCCAAGTCACTTGAAATTCATTAGAATGCAGCGAAATGTGTTTTGAGGTATATACAAGGTACTGTAGATTATGGTATTATTTATATTGATTCCTCTGATGTTAGATTGACAGGATTTATAGATTCAGACTCGGCTGGAAATGTAGACGATTGCAGATTCATAATAGGCTATGCATTCATCATTGGATCCGGGGTGATTACATGGAGCAGCAGGAAACATAACACAGTTTCCCTATCTTCAGCGGAAGTAGAGTATCAAGCTATGTGTGCAGCAACATGTGAGGCAGTTTGGTTGCAAAGGCTTCTCCAGGATGTTGGGGAAGAACAGAAAGATGCAACAACAATCAAATGTGACAATCATCGTTCAATCAAACTTGCTAATAATCCGGTGTTTCACAAAAACACTAAACACATTAATACACAATTCCACTTTATCAGGGAAAAAGTGCAATCAAAAGAAATCCATTTGGTATATTGTAGTACATGTGATATTGTTGCAGACATTTTCACTAAGTCTCTTGGCAAAATCAAGTTTGAAATGTTTAGGGAGATGTTAGGCATATTTGTGAACCCCTTCTCCATTAAGGGGGAGTGTTAGAGATAATGGAGAATATCTTAGAATAGTGAGTTGGTTCACGAGACCTTAGGGTAGGAATTAGTTTCTATTTTTTAGGTTATGGTTCTAACTTCCCAAAATTTGTGATTACTATATAATGTGTGATGTACATGAACAATGTAGAGCATTCTGCAGAGCCAGACTCTCCTAGTTCAAACTCTCTTTCGTAGAGATGACCAGTGGGTTTCATTTTATTTAATACAGAACATATAATAAGACGACAACTAAGAATATATAAAAATCAAACTAAGACCATTATTAACTAAAGGTCAAACTTAAATAATATTAATAAAAATAAATAAAATAAAAATTTAATTAGTTAATTTTATTATTATTATTATCATTATTATTATTATAAGATTGGATTTTTATACCTCTTGCTCACATAATTTCACTGCCATTGCACCTCCTTAATCTCACACAAGGCATGACACCTACTCCTACCATGGTAATGCACCATTGTTGTTTTATTCTTCCCAAGATGCCAAATAACCATAGAACCCATAACTCTCATTTCTCACTTGGAATTGAAGATGAGGTCAAGAATGCGAACAAATCAATCAAAGAATACCACCTGTCATCTCCCAATAATCCCACACTTGGCACATAAATCCTCCATGGTATATAACATAAGTGCTTACATAGGAGATGAAGGTATGACATGAGGAGGGTAATGTGAGTGTCTTAACTTACCATTTGATCATTTTTGCATGACGAGGAAAGTGTTCATTGATGACATATTCTCTTTAATGCACTTTAACATCATGAGATCATGGTGGGAGAAGTAGATGATTTGTGCAATTCCCCTATTTGACTTATCTATCCTCTCATGCAACTAGCTCCTTTGTTGGCCTAATCATCCCCAATCTTATTTTTCTTTCACAAGATTTGGAAAATTTCAAATTGCTCAAATTCCTAGATCAACAATATGATTCCTTGTATAAATTTAAAAAAATTGGAATTTCAACGATGGATTTTGTAATATAAGAACCTTGTTTTTATTATTGAATTGTCAATTGTCATTGTTTTTTAAACCCATTATCTTTTAAATCAACTAAACCCTTTTAAATTACTAACTTATACCTCATTATTAATTGTAAATCTTTTCATACGTAGAATGTCTAATTCTATTTTTCATTAAAGATTAAAATAACCTCAACATTTGTTGCCCCTAAATTATCTTTTAAAACTTCATCAAATAATAGAATGTATTGTTTTCCAGTTTTTCATTACTATTGAAAATCAAAATCCCCCATTTTAAATTGCTATCTAAAACCAAAAGCCTCATACTCATAAAATGAATATCATTTATAAATTTAGATTTACCTTACCACTTTTTAAAATTATGTGTTTGTCATATGTATTTTTCTCAAATATATGTGTTTTCCAAATATATATAGTTTTATTTTATGTATTCAAATTCAAGATACCATCTAGAAACTGCTATTGCAATTGATATATTCAAGTTATGCAAAACTTGGGTACACCATAGTTGCCATAATGCGTGTCAAGAATTGAGTAAGTTGACTAAGTTAGGGTTGGGTGCATGTTTGTTGATCCATTCAAATGAGCACACAATATTGTTGGGTTTGGAGATCCATAACGACATATGTTATTTATATTTAATCAAATAAGTTATCTATTCAAATGAAAGCATGATACCGCTGAGCTAGGAGATTTATAATAAGATTCTTTGTATACTTTGTTGAATCAAATTCAATAACCCCTGAATCAAATTGGAACTATGGATTTGCACAAAATATGGAAAGTCAAAAAAATCAACTCATTGTAGCCCTGCTAGGGGTTTCTTCTTGGACCACACTAGCATGAAAATATGGAAAATTTTACCTTTCTCAGTGTGGGCCTTTGTTACCATTCTCTATACTCTTAATATTTTTCTCAACACGCTTGTAAACCCATAAAAGTCAAAGCAATCGACCCATTTAAATATTTATATTTAAAAGAGGCTCACAGTTATATAATTATCACTTGTTATTGGCATTGACGTTCTTATATGTTTGTACCACGGTGGGTGAGTGCACTTTATACTTTTGACCTTTTATTTGCATGGGATTGTTTAAGTCAACATGTATGTTCTACCATGTGGGAATATGTTTGCAATTACGAAAAAAAATTCAAAGTAAATTATGTTTCCATTATAGTAATTTCGTCCTTGATCTAAGGGCGTATGATATAGTTACTTTTTTCCCTGGTTTATTTATAAATTATGATATAGTTACTTTTTTTTCCTAGTTTATTTATAAATTATTATATTTTTGCGGGCATAATATAATGTATTTAGTTTTGCTTTTGACTAGATATTAGTTTATTTATCTATAGTTTAATATTGGGAATTCAATTTTTATTGTTTATTATTATTATTTAAATTGATTTATTTGTAGATGATTGGTTGAGATCTTATTATGAATTGTTTAGTAAACTCTCATTTCTAATAGTTACAATTTTTAGTTTTATTTCTTTTCTATCTGAGTTTCTGACTTTTTTCTTCTTTCTATTATTTTCTAGACTTTAGTGTTTTTTCTCCATATTTTCAATTTAAGATGACTCTTAACATATTAAAACAATTTTAAGAATTTAATTATAGAAAAAAATATAATATATAAAAAAAAATAAAAACACATTATATATTATATATATATATAGATATATATTAAAATAATATATTAAAGTGTATAATTGTTAATATAGACAATATTAGTTAATCAATTTCTTAATTTTTTGTGATGACATTCAACCAATATAATATTATATTAGTTGTTTTATTTTGTGATGAATCTTATGTTTTTTTTCTTTTTTTTTTTAAAATTAGTACAAGATTTTATATTAATAATTACAAATTTTACATAGATAAATGTTTATGCCTTTAATGTTTTTTAGTTAATTACGCTATATTTAAGCTAAGCCACAGATATTAGCTATTATGCAGCGCTTGTTAATATACTATATATATATATATATATATATATGAGAGAATAATCCTAGTATAATTAATATATTAAATATAATATATAAAGGTATTTATTTATTAAAGCTTGGAAGTGTGGTGTTTTTAATAGTTTTAAGGGAAAATTAGCATTATTTTTAACTTGGAGTAATGGAAAGGCCACTAACACTGAAGTGGAAGCATCGGCAACATTCCAAAATCTTTATAGAGATTTCAACTTTATAGATATAAGGGTAAATATTTTATTAAAGGTTGGAAGTGTGGTGTCTTTTATAGTTTTAATGGAAAATTAGCATTATTTTTTACTTTGGAGCATTGGAAAAGCCACAAACATTGAAGTGGACGCATTGGAACTTGTTTTTTTAAGCAATCTTATGATGTTTTGTCAGCATTGCTAGTGGATTGCGGATGTGTACTATTGTATTTCATTTTTAGCATTTTGCATGGCTTAGTCAAAGCCTTAAGGAAATTAGAGGATCTTAGTAAACTCAGTTGTAGTTCCCAGTCTTCGTGCATTTGAGTAGGGTCATCTCATTTTGCAAATTCTTGCTTATTTTTAGTTTCTGATGTGTCTATGTTTATCCTGAATGGTAGTTATGATCCTCCAGGTCACTCTCTTGATGGTATGAAAGATTTCCAATGTAACATCTTTTACTATTAATAAAAATCAATTGAAGAAATTTAAATATACATATATATATATATATCCAAAATCTCAACATCCTAAACAATAAAAGCCTCTTAATTTGACATCATTTTAGAAGACTCCCAAATAATCCGTTTCACCCTGTAAAATATATCCTAGTTATCCTCTTTGTAAATCACTAGGACCATCCAAAGATCATATCCATCCTTTTCAAGTTCAAAGAAGTTTTATTGTTCCATGTTAAAAGGCCAACTTATGAGCTACTCTAAGCATTAGCAAGATCATCCCTAAGAACCCAAAAATCTCTAACACCCATACAAATCTTGTCTGATTACATTCATATGCATTCTAAGTCCCTCAAGCACCAACTCTTAGAAGAACATGGGAAGGTTTTACAAATTTATGATTAATGTGGGGGCGGAGGGAAGGTTTTGTCACCTCCACATTCACCCCACCAACCACCCACCACCCACAACCCATACCCAATAAATGGTTGACATCTTACCCTCTCTTGTCTCCAAAGGTGACACATGGGTGACTCACTCATGTGGCTTTATCCTTCCTTGCATCATAACTCTTCCCCCTCACTTCTCCCTCTTGTCTCCTCATTCCGCACTCCCACCACTCCTTCCTCATCAACATGTGGCCTTGCTCTTTTGTCACTCCTCCTTGTCAGCTTCCCCTACCATGCTACCATGAATAAAGGTCAATTCCTATGTCATAATTATGTCTTCACCAAGGAGGCATGTGCCCTCAAGGAGATTTAAACAACTCCAGCAAGGAAATTCAAAGCTTGTAAGGTGACATTCAATACTTAGGTCTCTAAACAACAACATTGAAAATCCTACCTAGAAAACAAATTTGGGGATATGGTAGATAGGAAATGTGCCTACAAGTTGGATATGGATGACATAATTCTTGAAGATGAATGAGGAACGAATTTGAAACTATCCATGCACAACTCACCTTGAAGAATAAGGAATTTGAGTAGTCAATGTTGAATTATTAGAGCTAGTAATATAGTTGGCTAGTTATGGTGGACATCTAATGAGGGGCACCATTCTACTAGGACCACACTATGTAAAAGATTTATGTGAAAGCCTAACTTTGACATGTGAGTGGAATTAGTGGAAAGTAAAACTCTAATGTTCTAGTTTACTTGTCACATGTATTTTTTATTTTATTTTTAGTAGGCTAATTTATTAGAGTGTATACTTATCGATTTTTGGGCAACAAAATCATCATATTTTTATAACATTTCATAAAGGGGGTTTCTACTAAGGAATAGAACCCTCTAATTTAGGTTGCAATTAAATTTCTTTGATGCAAATATAATCATTATTTTCAAACTAAAAAACTCTACTCGTAGCTCATGTAATAATTTTCATATACTCAAAAAAAAAATTAGAGTGTCATGCTCCCAAGAAGGAAAGAAAAAACTACTAATACTTCCTTCACCAATGGTAAACCCAAAAGACATAAACAAAATCAGTACATTATATCCCATCATATTCAACAAGTACTAGTAGCTTAAGAAACAAGATTAACTTGTCATCCAACATTTCCTCCATACATTACTACATAGAAATAAAGGGTCACTAACTACAACTAAGTTCTTAACAGATATCCCTCAAAACTATTCTTGAAGAAGAAGAACTTCACCACAACCATGAGGAGATTGTCAAAACTAAGCTATGATATTACACAACATTTGTAGGACACCATGTGTCCATCAATAACTATATAGAAATAAGAAGCCCTAGTTATTAGCATAATAATCAAGTGCTTGGAATAAAGAAACCAAATATATCAACCATAAAAATACAACACACCAACATCTTTATTACCTTTAATGACATATTAAGGGGACAAACCCCATATTGTACAATGCATGGGTGGGTCCACCATCATTAGCTCTAGATGTCCATACAACAATATGAAGCCAAAGATATATCAATTTGCTATAATCAAACCCAACTCTTCACTAGTAACATACTTAAACAAGAAAAAACCGCATATAAACATTGATGAGAGCATCTTTGAAACAAATAAGCCCACAAGTATGTCATATAAGTGAACATGAATGTGCACGATAAGAAAATAAATGAGAGCATAATATGTTTCTTTCTTAGGATTACAAAATAATGTGGTGGGAATTTGCATGCAAGAAGCATTAGACACTGAAGAAGAGCATGTGATATAAGATAGGTGAACCATGAATAGTTTGAGTGCATGGCATTAAGAACACATGGAAAACATGGCAATGGTTAGGTGCGACTAACGAAGAATTTCAAGGATTATGAAAATTCAATAAGGAAGTAGGTGAAATTAATGGGTGAAAATATTAAAGTCCACGGAAAGTGAAGAGTTGTTGAGAGGGATGGAGAGTAATATAAGAGAAGAGTAAAAGGGATGACAAGCTAGGGAATGGAGTTAGCTAATTTCAAGAGATATAGTTAGAAGTAGAGAGTAACACAAACTTGATAATAAGGCATTGAAGTGTATGACTATAAATGTATATTTATATAGATATTTCTAATAAAAGTAAATAACTAATTCACTCTTATATGATATTTATTAGATAAATATTTATATTATTTTCATATAACAAGCCTAGATCCATATTAACCTAGATCTATCAAGCATACTGAGAGGGATAAAATATCTCGATGTGAAAACCTCTTTTTTGAGTGAAAAACTTGAGGAAATATTTTCACCTCGAGATATTTGATCCCTCTCAACACTTGATAGATTTGGGGTGAAGATGGATCTAGTTTGGTATCAATCATGTGTGATCACACAAAAAAATTTGAACATTTATTTATTCTGATCATTTTAAATATGCTAAATATGTCTTATAGATTAATTTGGTCATTTTAATTTTAAATTTTCCCGGTTACCTCAGTTTGTTGAGATGATAGAGATTGTTAATAACTTGAATGATTGAAAACGATGAAATAAAAAAGTTCAATGCAAAGTGACAATGTAACAATGTTGAATGATAGAAAATGTGAATAATAATAATTTAGTATATTACAAATAGCCTTCATTGTGATCAATCTCAAACCATTTTCTTCTATTTTTCTTATTGTTATATCTATAACACCCTCCTCCCACATTTACCCAAGCTAACTGGTCTAACAAGGTAAACATGTGACGAAGAGTTACTATGATATGATTCAACTCCCCATACACAGTTAAGGAAGTGGAATCGACACATCAAAAACCAAACTAACCTTTCTCGGGAGTTACAGGACCCCTAGGGACTAACTAATGACTCCAAGTGCCCAACCCCTGAGTTGGCTTGTTTTTTATTGAGTTAGACCCCTAGCATCTCCCATGACAAGCCCTCCAAGTGATTGAAACTCTCTAGTTGCTCCCACAACAAGGAATCCATGCGCCTGTAACCCTTTTCAAGCAGTTTTGTGCGAGCGACCTGGAACTTTGAGCCACTTTTTCAGGGTTAAGACTTAGGCCTCTACACAGAACTTGATGAAATTCTCAGAAATGATAACTAACAAGAAGAAAATGCCTCTAATGTGAAACTTGAACAAGGACCTAACCAAACTTGTCCTAACCATGACAAGCCTTTCATCAAACACATTATAAATATGTAATGTACAGGTCGTATAAACATATTTGAACATAGTGACCTCATACTTATCTTAGATTCGTCAAGAAGGTCTAATGCCCTCTCACAATAGCTACATTATCATCTAATAGGTCATACATTCATTATAATTTCATTTACTAATCAAAACATGATGAGATCCATAACCAAATTTTGTCATAAACCTTGCTTATAACCAACATATAACCAGAAGAATAACAATGATAGAACACCCATTAAAACCACATATTAACAAGTACATTTACACATGGAACACAAGAGAAAAAGAGATCTCATTAACATATGAAAAGGCCAACCAAGTCAGGGACTTCCACGTACCACCCGACGATAGATTAGGTTGAACCAAATATTTTTTTTATCCAATCACCCCCGTGCCATATTCCAAGCATGAATGTGGGACTTAAAACAAAATTGGCTAGGGCGTCCATGGGATTTACTATATATCCCTCCAATATTGGTCAAGGATTCCTAGGCCTGAAACCCTCATCTATACAACTAGGCTTTACTGTAATCCCACCAAGAGATTCCTAGGCCAAAAAAATAAACATACACTACCAGGCTTTACCCTAATCCCACCATATACTGGTCCAAGGATCATTGAGCCTATACAAGCATGGATGCCTCCAGATCTCTCCACCTAAATTGTGAGCAATTTGTTTGTATCCACCCTTTAGGCTTTACCATATATCCCACCATTCACTGGTCAAGGAGTCCTAGGCCTAACGAGGGTATACATAATCAGGCTTTACTGCAATCCCACCTTCACTGGTCCAAGGATTCCTAGGTATTGTGTTTCCTCCTAAGACCACCCCACTCAGTTTCGAAACCATATGGCAATCCATCTCAACCAAATGAAAGAACCCCATTGCACCATGGCTATCTAGAAATAGCAAGGAAAGGCTGGAAACCATTGTCACACCTGGAAAAATCCATGTGAATGACAACAAGAGAACCAAATACACATGCATGTACCATGCACGCCAAAAATAGAAAGGAAATCATACATGCAACTCAATACTTGCAATTAATCCTACTGTAGTCATTTGATCCAACTCTTCCTTACTTGATATGTGCTTCCCTTTACCTTCTTACCCTTCCTTAGCTTTCCTCGATCCATTGCTAGAGTGCTCCAAGGAAACTCTAAGTGTGAAAGAGTATGAGAGAGAGAGAAAATAGAGAGAGAACTCCAAAACTGAACTGACAAAAGCTTCAACTAACAAAAGTCATGAATTGATCCTCAGAAGGCTTTTTATCATTGAGGCCTCTATTTTCTTCAATTTCCATTATGTTTCCTTCATTTTCCTCCTCACATGCAACCTGTGACCTTTCACCTTCATTTTCTCCTATTTTCCTTTATTTTCATAAATAAATGCCAATTAATGCCCCTTTTCCTTTGCCAATGCCTTTACCAATTTCCTTAGCCATAATAAACTGAAATTAACACTTACTAGGATGTTTTTCCCACCATTCAACTTGGAATACATGTCCCATGACCTTGGTCTTATATTTTTTTACATGGAAATTCAACAAGGGGTTGTGGCAAAACCCTCCCCCTTGGGGGAACATCGTCCTCGGTGTTCAATGACACTTATAAACCAACAAACCATTGAAAATAAAATATACTGCCTATGGATCTATATAACATAGCTTGTTGCAGTATTTACAATGACCACTGTTGAAAGCATGACAAACATACCATTTACTGGATCTTTATAACACAACTCATTACGGTATTTACAATAACAACCACATATACTCTCATGAAAATTTTCTTGAGTTAGCAAATAAACATACTCTCCATGGAGCTTTACAAACACAACTCGATACCGCATTTACAATAATATACACATATACACATTTGTTAAACCAACAAATAAAGGATATGATGTTTGTCTTTGCAACAAGGGAATCTAGAGGCTCACACCTCCACCCTCAAAGTAATACCAGGATTCACCTCCTTTCTAGGAAGTCAAAAATCCACTATCAAAGTCAAATATGCATCCAATTTCTAGCGTTAAAATCCTACACCACTTGTCCTCTCAGCGAACAGTTACCAACTCATTGTTCTAGGGCACACTCCCAATGTGCATCTGATTCCATATGTAAATTCTAATGACCAAAAAAAATTCATCCCCGACCTTCCCTTCTCTATTACACAGTCCCTCTAGAAATCTGGTTACTCCCTTCCATGCAGTCACACACCTTCCAAGTTTTGCGGAAATCCCCTTCTCTGCTACACAGTCCCTCAGGAAATCCCTCTCTTGGAAAGGTTTCCTCACATCGAAAGGTCCAAAAACCAAGGCATATCCCTACCTCAAAACCATCATATTGGTCATAGCATGCTCATGGAAATTAATTGACACTATTGTGTACCAATGTCCCACAATGGCCCTTCTCATGAAGTTCTTTACCAGCATACAGATGCATGTTCCAATTCCTTTCATTAACACTGCTAATTCTTGCAGTCAATTTCAACCGCCTAGTCTAGGAATTTACATGTTTCCCTATACCAAGCACATAATTCCCATTAGATTCAAAATGAATTGAAATAAATCCAAATCATACCTCATTAGTGGCCTGTCAATGAGGTACACTTGCACTTATGTTCACTTCATGTCATAATAAGCCAAACCATCTCTTGACCAAATCATCAGGTATAAAGAAATCACATCTAGTTAGCTCAAAACACAACCATCATAGATCAAAACCATGAATCACACGCAATCATCATAAAATAGAATCAAAGATCACATGTAACCATCATAAATCATAATCATAGATCACATGCATAATAAAACTGAAATAAAATACTAATAGTTATCCTTTAATCGGTCCTTTATCCTTTTCGTACACACATCAGATTGGTTTCCATACCCAAAAAGAACCCAATGCTTTCTTTTCTCTTCAAGCACGTACATATACACACAGTATATATCACAACACATACACCTACACCTGATGTACAACACAACACAATACATAGAGTACATAGAGTACAACACAATGAATGCACATGTCATGATACAACGACTACACAATCTATGTAACACAATAAAATAGTACCACATGTGCACAACACAACGTGTACGACATGTACACAATACCACATGTAGATAGTGCCATATGCACAATGTGTACACAACACCACATGTACACATCACCACCTACACAATGTGTACACAACACCATGTGTACACACACCACATGCACGATGTGTACGCAACACCAAATGCACACAACACTACATGCATGACATGTACCCACACCACCTCCACACAACACCCCATTTACAACATGTACACACCACCACATGCACACAACAACACATGTATAATCATTCACACAACACCACATATACAATGATGCACACAACACCAATGTACATAGCACCACATAAACAACATGCACACAACTCCATATGTACACAGCACCGCATATGCAACATGCACAAATCACCCTATGTACATAGCACCGCATATCCAAAATGTGTGCAGCACCATCTTTACATAGCACCACATATCAAACATGTGCACAACACTATTTGTACATAGTGCTGCATAAATGACATGTACACAACACCATATATACATAACACCGCATGTATACAACATCATAGGTACAACATGTACAATATGTACAACATATACACAATAGTAGTACTGCACATCCAGAGACTACACTGTCTCTACCAGGAAACCTTACTTCTAGTGTCTTTCCACCATGCATGTTTTCCCCAGCATGTCATAGATCACACTGCTTTCATTCTGTTGATGTACCCCTCAGCATTACCTTCCATAAGACATACATATTATAATAACATAATATCAATTCATATCCACATGATACTAACCTCATAGATTTTTTAGGGCTACTCTTCCCACCCGATTCCTCATAAACCAAGAACCTCTTCATGCCATTCACTTGCATAAGCAATTTTTCCTCCACAAGAATGATCCCTGACAACCCTATTAGACAATGACATATATATATATATAAAATATATATATATATATATATAATATATATATTATATATATATGTATGTATTAGTATGTATGTATGTATGTATGTATGTTATGTATGTATGTAGTATGTATATGTATATGTATATTATTATGTAATGTATACACACACACACATATATAATAATAATATAATATATATATATAAATATATATATATATATATATAATCATGATCACAACAAAATTACCAGATATTATAAGGCCAAGGTTAAGAGAACCCACTTTATCCATGCACAACATTGAGAACAACAGTTCCCAACTTAGCTAAGGAATCTAACACCTCAAATAAATTTACTTTACCTTTCCTGGTTACCTTTCTCATGATTGTCCTACCACTGTCCATTTACCTCAATGGACCCAACCAATCCAACTAGTTGTCATTCTCTTGCCTTCAACTGCCCTTATACATGCACCAAGCTTCATCCAAGTCTTACATTACCTATTGGGTTTCATTCATCTCTCCCCAAATTCCATTAAATTCCTCCTTCCCAACCAATTCCCAATACCCTCAAAACAAAAAAGGCAAGAACAAGAAACAAACAAGAAGAAAACATTGAAAAACCAAAATATGATGCCACAAACAAAGTGGCATGGACATGCACCAGACATAAACAAAACTCCAATTCAAGCAAAAACAAATCACAAAATAATGAAGGTACAAAACTCCCAACAAACATCATGATTCAATCCCCATGGGTTCCCAATGGTTCTAAGGGAAAGCTCAACCCAATCCTTCTTCAAGATTTCATGGCAGTCTCTTTTGCCATGCAATCCTCACATCATACTGCCATAAACATATAACTTTCAGTGTATAAATGAATATAACAATATACCAGATACTTTACCTTGTTGTACCTAACATACTAACTTGTAACTGAACACATACATATATCTTCTCTCAAGGGACTCCAATTTATTGACGAATCCAGCCATAACCGAAAACCAGCTGTTATAGTTATCAAATACATGTTCATAAATATAGTACATATCCACATAATGTCAAACAAAATTAAGGCTAAGAAACTTTCCCGTGTTCATGCAAAGCACTCATTCATTTGGAATTGCAGTTTCCAAACATAGCCAAAGGAATTCTCACCCGATTCCTTTCTTTTAACTTTTACCTTGTTGCAATTGAGTCTTATTATGTGTTATCACATCAATCAACTGTTAGCAATATAAAAAAATCAACTATTACCTTTTCACGCTAATACCAAGCATGTTTCCCTCAATGTATCTTAGGGGAGCCTATCACATATGCACATGTCAGTCCATATTAGTGAAACACAATATCACAATTATATTGACTCATACCTAAGTAACCATAACCACAATGATCTACATAGACCAATCCAGATTAGCACGATACATATAACATCAAGATCCTAAGTACAATGACCATAACCATCATGCATATGACCACATTGCATATAACAACAAGTTACTATCCTTCATGACTAACTGATGCATGCACCAATGATCACGCTGATTAACTAACATCTATCATACATGTAACCACAACAACCATAGACTAACAAACATATACATAGCCCTAATGTTTATAACAACCATTAACCAACATATTGCATACCCACCATACAAACTTGTATGACAATATTCTCTTACCCCAAGGTCTAGTGCTGCAAACTCGGTTTGATGATCTGCATCTCCTACTCTATCTCAACCAACGCATTAGCATCATAAAAACCAACAACATCATGATGACACAAACTACATGCAATCACCTCACAATGCATGTTTGACCTACTATACATGCATAACTATAACTAGAAAATGCATGCATAACAACATATAGACACTTAACATGCATCAAAAATGCATATACAACCGACGTGCATTCATGACAAATGCATCCCAACAACAACATCATCAACTTCTACATGTCAACACAACTGTAACTGACCATCACTATGCATATATAACAAGCGCATATACAACCTAAATGCATGCAAGACAAACACATTCCACCCATCCATGCCAAGGGTTGAACCATGCTCTGATATCACTTTGTGGTATCAAATATCACCCAAAGAGAACAGAAATCGAACATCACCCAAAGAGAACAGAGCCCACTCTGATACCACTCTATAACACCCTCCTCCCACATTTATCGAAGCTAACCAGTCCACCGAGGTAAACATCTGACAAAGAGTTACTATGATATGATTCAAATCCCCATCTATAGTTAAGGAAGTGGAATCAACACACCAAAAACCAAACCGGCCTTTTTCAGGAGCTACAGGCCCCCTAGGGTCTAACCAACCACTCCAAGTGCCTAACCCCTGAGTTAACTTTCTTTTTGTTGAGCTAGACCCCCAGAAGCTCCCATGACAAGCTCTCCAAGCAATTTAAAATCTCCAGTCACTCCCATAGCAAGGAATCCATGCAACTGCAACCTTTTTCAGGTAGTTATGTGCCAGTGACTTGAAATTCTAAGCCACTTTTTCAGGGCTAAGACTCAAGCCTTTGCCCATAACTTGATGATATCATAAATGATAAATAACAAAAAGACAAGGCCTCTAATGTGAAGATTGAACAAGGACCTAACCAAACTCATCCTAACCATGACACACTTTTCATCAAACACATCATAAATATGTAATGTACAGGTCATATAAGCACATATGATCATGGGGACCTCATATTTATCTGAGATTCGTCAAGAAGGTATGATGCCTTCTCACAATAGATGCATTATCATCTATTAGGTCATACATTAATTAACATTTCATTTACTAATAAAAAAATTATGAGATCCATAACCAAATTATGTCATAAACCATGCTTATAACCATCATATAACCAGTAGAATAACAATGATAGAACAACCATTAAAACCACATATTAACAAGTACATTTACACATGGAACACAAGAGGAAAATAGATCTTATTAACATATGCAATGGCCAACCAAGTCAGGGACTTCCATGTACCACCAGACCATAGATTGGGAAAACCCACATCTTTCTTTCATCAAGGCACCCCAGTTCCATAGTCCAAGCATGAACGTGGGACTCACAACAAAACTGACCAGGGTTTCCTCAAGCTTTATTGTATATCCCTGTGATACTAGTGAAGAATTCCTAGGCCCGAAACCCTCATCTATACAACTAGGTTTTATCACAATCCCACTAAGGTATTCCTAGGCCCAAACAAGAAACATACACTACCAGGCTTTACCTCAATCCTACCATATACTGGACCAGGGATCACTAGGCCTATACAATCATGGATGCCTTCGTATCTCTCCACCTAAACCATGAGGAATTTATTTGTCTCCACCCTCTAGGACGTACCGTGTATCCCGCCATTCACCAGTCGAGGTTTCCTAGGCCCAACAAGGGTATACACAATCAGGTTTTACCGCAATCTGATGTTCACCGGTCCAAGGATTTCTGGGCCTTGTGTTTCCTCCTAAGACCACCCCACTCAGTTTCGAAACCATCCAACAATCCAACTCAACCAAATGAAAAAACCCCATTGCACCATGGTTATCCATAAATGGAAAGGCAAGGCTGGAAACCACTATCACACTTGGAAAAACCAATGCCAATGACAACAAGAGAACCAAATACACACATGCATATACCATGCATGCCAAAACTAGCAAGGAAATCATACATGCAACTCGATACTTGCAAGTAATATCGTTGTAGCCGCCACTTGATCCAACTCTTCCTTGCTTGATCTTTGCTTCCCTTTTCCTTATTTCTCCTTCCTTAGCTTTCCTTGATCCAATGCTAGAGTGCTCCAAGAAAACTCTAAGTGTGCAAGAGTATGGGAGAGAGAGAGCTCCAAAACTGAATCGACAAAGGATTCAACTGACAAAAGCCATGAACTGGTCCTCATAAGCCTTTTTATCATCAAGGCCTCTATTTTCTTCAATTTCCATTATTTTTCCTTGATTTTCCTCCTCGCATGCAACTTGTGACCTTTCACCTTCCTTTTCTCTTATTTTCCTTTATTTTCATAAATAAATTACAATTAATGTCTCTTTTCCTTTTCCAATGCCTTTGCCAATTTCCTTATCCATAATAAACCAAAATGAACACCCACTAGGATGTTTTTCCCACCATTTAGCTTAGAATACGTGTCCCATGGCCTTAGTCTTATATTTTTTTACATGGAAATTCAACTAGGGGTTGCTACATTCTCCGCGGAAAGTACTTCACAATTTAGAACAACATGTGCAAGCATGCATCATCAAATACATAGATACACATATGTTTCTCGGGGAAAGCAACTACTAAAGCCCCTTAATCTCACGTGCATTAATCAAGTGAATTGAGAAACAATTACAACTGTGATCTCTAGCTCTGAGGACAACCTGCAAGAGTAAACTTATTCTCACTCTACCTGCACTCACGTTGCCTGCACTCACACTTCCTACACTCGCGCTGCCCACACGCATGTTGCCTACACTTGTGCTTACTGCACACGCACTTCCTGCACTCAAGCTACCCGCACTCGCGCTGCCTGCACTCTCCCCTATTTACTTGCAAAATTATCAGGAAAATTGGCCCCCTTTTCCCCCTTAGTTGCTTGTACAATTCCCAAGAATTGATCACCTAACCAATACTCTAAATTGTACACTCAATCTAGTATATAATTAATTGTACATTTCCTTGGAATCTCCATCATATCTTGAGAAATTTAAATTCCTCACATGCATGAGCTATTTTAGGATGATTGATCAATTAACTGGATGATCTCTGAGTTAGATTGTTGTCCCACTGCACGACCAGCCTCCAACTAGTTTGAATAATTGTTAGAACTAGTTTAATTGAGTATAACTGAAAATAATTGGACTCGATTGCTATAATTTAGAAATCAACACATGCAAACTGAACTCCAAGCCCACTAACTTGAATTTAGTGTTTTGATAAAGTGGCAAGAGCCACGTCACCTCATTTAACTGCCTCCAAGTTGTCTGTTGACGTGGAAATTCAAATTTTCTCAATTTGACTAAGGCTAATGTCAAATTGAGCTTTTTTTGCTACACTTCTCAACATGTGATGCTTCACTTTAAACAAGTAACATCAATGGGTATAGTGATTGCCTTTAGCTGAATGGTGGTATAATACTAACTATCATGAAGCCACCAAGATGATGCCATATGAGGCAGTGTATGGCCAACTCCCACATTCACCAACTTCTTATCTCCGAGTATCTTCCAAAATACAGGAAATTTATAAGCTCCTTTAGAACTGTGTCTCCATGATCGTTCATCTCAAAGATAACCTCCATCAAGCTCAGAACTGGATGAAGAAACAGGTTGACCAAAACCATTCAAAGAGATCATTTCAAGTGGGTAATAGGTGTTTCTACAACTACAACATTGTAAGAAAACCTCTCTCAAAGACAAGGGCTACTAGAAATTAGCCCCAAAATTCCATGGGCCTTATCAAGTAATTCAGTGTATCAGTGCAATAGATTACAAACTGGCACTGTCGACCACTTCAAAAGTCCACCCAATCTTCCATGTATCTTGCCTCAAGAAAGTTGTGGGGAACAATTGCAGGGTTTAGATAATTGTTCCAGAATTGGGTGAGGAAGGTTCACTTTAGCTCATACCCGAACAGGGCCTTGGTACTCGAGAAAGAAATCTTCGTTGTTGCATGATCAAGGAAGTCCTCATCAAGCGGAAAGACACCTCTCCAGAAGATGCAATATGGGAGCCAACCATTGTTACTTAGTAGTTTCCGCAACTTCAACTTTGAGGAAAAGGTTGTTTTTTTATGGGAGAGGGCATGTTAGGGTCTAACCCTAACCCCTTTATCTATGTAATAAGCCCAAGGGGCCTCATCATAGTCATAATTAGTTAGTTGAGTCAATGAAGCCCGTAAGCAGTTATCCATGTTAATAATGATTGTATGTGGTTAGTTATAAACAAACCATAGTTAATAAATAAGGTGGTTAACCTGTATTATGCAAGGGCCCACGAGTATTTAGGGTTTTGGATGTCATGAAACTATATATAGTCTTAGATAGCAAGGGATGTCTCATCAAGTTTTATTTTAATTGAGATCTACTCTGTTGGAGGTTTCCCCCTCGAAGAGGCAAGTGAACATTGCATTCTGCTTTTGAATAATATAATATATTTGCAGCTTGTTTCAATTTGTGCGTTATTTTTGTGTTTATAGCAATATTTTAATTGTATTTCTGGCATTATGATATTCTTCACAGGTCAAGTGCATAACATACACTAAAGACAGTATTTATACTTTTCATATTATATCATCATGATTGGATAGCACCATAAGAAAAACAGTTTGGTCATCATCAATATTCTTGCCTTCATTCATGGCATTTGGAAAAGTTTAAAGGTTCATGATCTTGACAAAAGATGTTTTCATTCTCCACAACAAAGAATGGAGAACGTGAAACAATATATTATTTCTACACCATACTTTGAAATAATATTTACATTTAACTCACTAATTTATTTGGAGTGTTGAGAAAAGCACATTCTCAACTATTATATAAAAAGAATAGATCATCCACAAATATGAAACTTATAACCTACTTACTTCATCAACACACATCCTGTACATAATTAACTTCTATATCTTATACAAAATTCTTAATCCTTTAACTGAGTACAAGTCTTTATTCTCAATATAACTTGCACATAACAACTATAACTTGTACATAACAACTAGCTAACTTGTACATAATTATAAATACGAACTTCTTTATTATTATCACTAGACAAACACATGAGAATTGATCATGCTTTTTTACCAGACTTAAAATCATTCATATATACACCACGGTGGGTGAGTACACTTTACATTTGCCCTTTGTTTTCGGAAAAAAGTGCCCAAGTCAACATTCACTTCTGTTTTACGATGTACAATATGTTTGCAATTACAATAGAGAAAGAGATTTTATATAAATTGCATTAAACTATATACAAATATATATATAATTTAAGAGAGGAATTAAAAGGGGCTTAGGGGCTCAAAGAGGGCTAAAATAAACAATAATATTTATTCCCAAAAACTTATTCCATTTTATTTGAAGTCCATTATCTCATATATTATCTTTTATTACCTTTTAGTGAATTTCTAAGTGGTGATATAGAAATATGTAATCTTAATCCTTGATTTTGGTTGATGATAGGATCTTTTGTCATTCATCTTTCTAGAGGTTTCCTCAAAGCATAGGTTGCAGAAATATGACTTGTAATAGAATGAGTATGGTTGTTAGCAATCCCATGTGGGAATTATGCCCACATGCATAAGGAGTTATTTCCAATGAGAAAACTCCATTACAAATGAGGGATTATTAGAATCCCCAACAAATAAATTTCTTGGTTGACATGCACTAGAGCTCAGAAGGAAAGTGGGATAGCTTGAGTGACTACATGGTAGAGAAGGGGATTACATTCCTTGGGTTGTGCAAGTTGAAGGGGAAAAGGAGTTGTTGGATTGCAATTGTTGTAGGAGTTTATAAACTATGGTGACAATGAATTTGGATTGTGTGAGAGGATTAGAGTTATTCATAGGACAATTCATCTTTGTGGACTTATAGCCTCAACTTAGGGGTTGGCCTTATTACAGAAAGAGTATGTGCAATAGTAAATCTTATGGTTAGGTGGAAAATGCTTCCCCTATAGTCAATTGGAATTTAGTTCCATAAAACTAATTGTTATGGTTTACTTTTGTTTATAATGAATTTAATGATCCTTCTGTTATTTTTTCGTGGGTGTTTTGTTTGCATAATAAGTTTATGCTTGTATTAATGATTGTTTAATTATAATTGCATAATCATTCTTGCCATGTTGTGTGCAATCATAAACTTATAGCATGGCAAGATAATAATGGTGTTAGTAAACATAAGTGAAAAAATTATGAAATTCATAGGTGTCGCATATCCCCAATGGTGGATAGAGGCTATTAGGTACATTATAAATGTAACAACTTAATGTTTTTATCCCCAATGTATTTGTAATGTATAATTATGTATGTGATGAATGGCCACAAGGAAAATGATGTGAAATTTAAATATAGTACATTAATAAAGAAAATACATCATTGGTTGTAGATGGAGAAGGACAAGAACGTGAGGGGGGTATGATTCCACGAGAAAGGAATGAAATGTGGCTTAGGACCTCAAAGGGGGCCTAATGTAAATAATAATATTTTATTCACCAAATTCTTTATGTGATTTTCCCTAAGTCCTTGCTTATTCTTTCCTAAGTTTTATGATGTTGTGATTAATTGACAAGTGGTGAGTTTGGACATGTACATATAGTCCTTGACTTTGGTTGATGTGGGGATTTTTTTTGTCATTTATTCATTCCAAATGATGCTTAAGAGCCTAGGTTGTAGAAGTATGACCTGCAATAGAATGAGTATGGCTTTTATGAATTCCATGTGGGAATCATTCACATGTGCATAAGAAAGTATTTCCATTGAGAAAACTCCATTGCAATTGATGGTTTCTATGCATTCAATGTGGGAATCATGCCCATATGCATAAGGAACTATTTCCAATGAGAAAACTCCATTGCAATTTTGAAATTATTGGAGTCTCCAATAGAGAAGTGTGATAGCCCAATGGATTGCATGGAAGAGTGAGGGATACCATTTCTTGGGTTTGTTGGACATTAGATAAACCAATGTTCCCCGTGTATTTCTTGACGTGGACTAACCGCCTCTCGTGGATCCTTACCTTTGGCGATGTGATTTTTAACTAACACCTACTGGTTTTTGTCTAACAACAATCGTGATTCCCAACAAGTGGTATGAGAGGGTAGGTCATGAGTTTGATACACACACGGCTCACATTGGGGGGGGGGAGATTGTTGGAAATTGGATAAACCAATTCTCCCTAGTTCATTTTGTGACATGGACTAACCGCCTCTCATGGATCCTTACCTCTGGCGATGTGATCGTTAACTAACACTTGCAGGTTTTGGTCTAATGACAATCGTGATTCCCAAGAAGGTTGTATAGGTTGCAGGGATTGTGCTATTTTTAGAGGCTTTGTTTCCCTTTAAATACAATCTATCCTTCATTGGAATTACACATTGGAATAGGGACTTGGAGAGCTTGTGAATTGGCTAAGCTTTGGCCTTAATCTTGCTTATGAGTTGGAGATTGAATTTGCTGAGTGTTGGGATTGTTCTAGAGAGAAAAAGAATTATTATTTCATCTTGATTTCCCTGATTAATACAAAACAGATAGTGGGGTTTTGAGCTGTGGCTTTCCCCGGATATTTATTGTGTTATGTGCCTTTGATTCTAGTCCTCTATGGATTATTGTTGCTTGATGTTTATGGGCTTCCACTGTAAAGAGTATAAGTATATTCTTGTCACTTGTTTTAGTATATTACATGAGTTTGTGAATCTAGAGGATTTTCTACAAGGGATATGTATGGTATGGAGGATGAGAGGGATCCAATTCGAGATTTGGGGCAGGCTGATCAAGTTGCATTGTTGGAGTTGCTAGTGGAGCAGTTAAGCCTCTTGCAGGTTTCTATCAATGGTCTTCACAGGCACCTTCATGAGGATAGAATGGAGTTGATTTCTTATATCAACAACCTGCAGAACCCTCAAGAAGAAATCCTTGATTTTATTCTCTCCTTAAAGAGAAATATCTGCCATATTTGGGGAAAAATGACTGATTTGGAAGCAACAATTGATCATTTTGAGTTCCATGTGCACAGGGGTCATGGTTCACCAGGGCGATCGAATGATGGAGCAAATCTGGTACCATAATTCCGAGACAGCTTAGTGTTTTTTGGACAACTTATATTCCAATATTTTTGTAGCAGGATATGTACTTAGTCTCTATGTATTATGTTGTCAAGCTCTTTCTTTTTGTAAATGTGCCTTGGAGTCGTCCTCTCCTCACCAAAAATTGTGATAAGAGTGAGATGAGAAAAAGCTACAAGAGAAATCACGATGTAATCATTAGATTTTTGAATAAGTAATAAAACCAAAATTAATAGACAAACAATAAAATAAAACTTATTCTCTGTATAAAGAAATATTTACATTTCCTTTGTTATTTCTCCATGTAAAAATAAACATGTTTTCTTTTGTACTAAGTAAGAAGATATGTTGACACATGAGTTCATACTTTTATATATAATTCAACTTAAAATAGTTTAAGTTTTGTGTATATCTATTATGTACAAAAATAATTAAATAAGTTAATAATAATATTACATTAATTACAATTTGGGTTATTATTTATAAAATTTATCCTCCATGAGAGATTTATACTTCGTCATATGCATTCTAAAATTATTGAGAAACTTTTATTTTTAATTACCTATTTCTAACCATGTATGTGAAATTATTTAGAAACTTTTATTTTTAATTACCTCTTTCTAACCATGTATGTGGTAATTAATTTTATTGATGCCAACTATGGAATATTTGCTTGACTTAATACTCCTTTACATGTAGTTTTAAAGATTCTTGGAAATTCCCCATTATGGAATATTTGATTGACTTAATACTCCTTTACCTGTAGTTTTAAAGATTCTTGGAAACTCCCATTTTAATCAGGTTTCTTCTCATGTACTGGAAATTAACTTATATTTCTTATGTTTGACTTATATTTCTTCACGTGCACTTTAATGCATTGGAAACTTCCCTTTCTAATTATGTTTTTATGCCATATATGTGAATTAACTTTACTTATGGTCAAGTATGGGAATTTTGTTTGACTTTTACTGTATTTGCATAACTTTTTTTGCTTAAATACTTTTGGTATACCAACATTACTTTAGTTATTGCCCACTTTGAATTTTTGTTTCATTTACATTTATTTACATAGTTTAATTTTTTTATGTTTAAGTTATTTTATGAACGTAGTTTTTGGTGAATTTTTTTTAAAATTCAAGAAATATTCGTTAGAATCACAAGTTTGAGTTGTGTACTTTGTATAATTTAAGTTTCGGAGGGTTTTTTAAAGAAAATGATTATGTTTATGCATTCAAAAATGCATTTAAAAAAAAAGAAAGATCACGATCTTGCTCAAAATTGTATGGTTGGCCAAAAAAAACAAAACATAGAAGAGTTAGACAATACCCTTTAAAATTACTTGGATAATTTTTTTTTGCTAAATACTTATGGTGCACCAGCCTAGAAATTATTTACAAAAAGTTTTTTTTATCTTTTCTCCTCTTATTTTATGTGAGTGACTATTGAGGAATAGTAAGAAAACCACTCTAATGCCAATTGAAATGAACTTATAGATCACTTCACATGACCGTCCATTATAACGAGGACAAATATGTATATTCCTCAAGGGATAATAATTTATTATTTTTTATTCCTTAACATTTTCTTCACATACAATGACTAATATTAAATATACAATGACTAATATTAAATATCAATGATAAACCATAAAATAATTTACTTACAACTATTATTATTTTGTCATTTACTTTATTCTTCTTCATAATAATAATAATAATAATAATAAATAATGCAATAATAAATTAATAATATATTACATTAAGAAATTGAAAATTAGACATTTATTGGAATGAGTATAAATCCATTTTAATCATTGATTTCGCAAGAGCCCAAGGGATTAAATATTTTGAGGTGTAAACCTTTTTTAGAGTGCAAAACTTCAGAAAGAGTTTAAAAATTGAGAGATTTGATCCCCTATATATCAATCATTTTTCATTGTTTAAATTGAGTTTTTGAATGCATAAATGGATTCAACACCTTGAAAATCTCCTTAGCCACCTGAAGTGTGTAGACTACATAGCTTAAGCTTGCAGTCCCGTAGTCCCAAAAAATCGTGTGTAGACTACATAGCTTAAGCTTGCAGTCCCGTAGTCCCAAAAAATCTTCGTTGGATTTCATACAAATTTGACCGACAAAATATACCTAAAAAGGGCCCAAAATGTAGAATAATGAAATATAAATCAATTATTTATTTTTGTCAATTATACTTATATAATATAGACATATTTTTTTAGTCATACAAAATTGACAAAAAAATAATATACCTGAAAAAGCCCAAAATGTAGAATAATAAAATATAAATCAATTGTTTTTAGTTTTTTCAATTATACTTATATAATATATATTACATTATTTGTTAAATCATATATTTTATCTCGTTCCATTGAAACAATTTACTTAAACATGATGTTGAAATATTTATCTATGACTACATTAATTATTTATTATTTTAATAATTTTTCTTGATGCACATTATTAACTTTATATTAAAAATTAAATTTTATCTATGGACCCACATTTAAATTTATTATTATTAATAATATTCTTATATGCCACATATTAATTTATATTAATAAATTAAATAAATTTAACACTACTTATTATTTGTTATGAAGCTATTTGAATTTTTTAGGTCTAATTATTTCTTTTGAGCATTGAAATATTTAGTTATAGTCAATATTAAAAAATAATTATTCCAATTTAACGTTTTTTTCCTATATAAAATTGATTTTGAAATAAATTAAGCATAGATATTAAATAGTTTATTGAAATATTCTTAAAAATATTAAAGTTATACATTTTGCTTACAGTCAAAAGTGAAGATGTAAAGTTTTCCTAAAGATGAAAAGGGTGGAAACCTATAGGTTTGGGGTAGGTTGTTCCTAAAGATAGATTTAGAAGTAGAGAATCAAGTTATGGGTGCCAACTAAGAGTGCCAACTAAGAGTTTATAATAAAATATCTAGATATGGGTGCCAACTAAGAGTTTATAATAAAATGTAATGCAAGTTGTATTAAATTTCAACCAAATCACATTATGTAATGGTTGACCCACTAGAAAATATAAGAATAGAATAAGAAAATATCTAGTGCAAGGTAATATTTGTATTCTTTCCTATTGTAATTAAGTTTGGAAATTTATTAATTTTATATGTCATTCATTTTGATTGTATTTATTAATAATAAATAAAATTATTAAAAATAATTTTCATTGGTGGTCTTTGATATTAAATATTATTTTTTTTTTTAGATAATACTGAAAGCATTATATATATGCATGTGAGGGCTACGAATATTCATTACATTTACTTTGAAGCGTAGCATGATAAATTCAAGACAACAACAAAAAAATTAATAGGGAAGTGGAAGATTATGAACCATGCAAACCTTGGAACATCCACATGGAAAAGTTAAGGTAATCTTCAAAGTCATGTTAATTTGTGCAAAAATTTTTTTGTCAAGATTGGGCTTGTGATGTGTCAGGGAATTATTCTTGGCTTGTAAGTGAATCTTTTGGAAAAAGTGAAGAAATGTAAGGTAAATTTTGTCTCACCCACCTGGATAAAAAAGTGGTTTAGTTTTAT
>APFE030478509.1:85391-148487 GCA_000404065.3 Pinus taeda
CTTATTTCAGAAGTTAGTTAATATATTTTTGTCACTCATAAAAGATATTATAGTGATAGTTCTTTTTACATCGAAAATCACTCTAGGAGCTCATATTTCACCAAGTAATGACCCAAGATACATCATTTTAATCAGTGAAGTCCTAAGATACCATAACTTAAATACCCAAAAGCTTTTACAAAACTTAAAGAAGTCAGTAGTAGAAGGATACAACTAAGAAACAACGTTGTGAGTAGTATTATGCCAACTATCCAGTTACAGTGACACTGCATCCATTTTACAATGAGTAAACCCATAAAAAAAATAAACAATATTCTAAAGTGGCATGCTATCAACCCATTATGACAAAGTTAGAACAAAAAATTGATAATAACCAATTGCAAAAAAGAAGTGCAATATCGATGTTAGCCTGAAATGATGACCAAAGAGAGTAGACAGAAGTTGCCTTGAGGAGAACTCCCAATAGGAGCATTGATGATTTTCGGTGCTTCAAGTTGTGCATCAGACTCAGTATCTGAGTCAGACATCATGATCTACTCTACCCTTGTTAACCTGGCCACGATATCATCCACATTGTAGCAGATATCCCGCAGAATTCTCTTGATTTCCTACTACCCTGCAAATAGCTTGTAATTGTCGACCTCCTTGTCACTAATAACCATATGGATTATTGCTTCTAACTGACGATGCATAGATAGTGAGTGGATGAAGTGGATCCTCCTCTTCCTCAATTTTCTTGGATCAGGAATCCACCTAAGCCGATTGCCACTAATCTTAGAGTCACAAAAATATAAATGGTCCCCAGACTCCTTTTCCTCTAAGTGAAGAATTTTGTTCCTCGCTGCAGAAGGAACTGAATCAAAGTGATTGACCACTGAGTCCCATGCAAGCAAATGTTGACGATGATACGAAGATGAACCTAGTGCCCCACCATGGCAACTAGGTAGATGTTGCCTGGGGGCCATGCTTATATAGGAAGTAAAATAATGGGAGAATGTTAGAGAGACCAGCAATAGACAATGATGGATAGACAACATTTTAGGATGTAGCGAACCTGAGGATAATGAAAACATCACCGGCCGTGAGAAAAAAGAGTGAACTCTGTTTTGGTGGAGGATATAACACAATGTGACGGGGCTTGAACAGACTTGCTAACCCTACATCCAAAAAGATCAATATTCACAAAGGACAAAGATAAAATGAAGCCGAAAAACTTAGGGTAGCTGAAAAATTAACTTGATCAGTGACAATATAAAACCAAATGGAGAAGGTACCATACTCCATAGACCAATATAGGACAATTAAAAGAAATGCCTGCTAAATCTAATATTTGGGGTGACGAAGTGGGTAATACAACAACCAACTCGAAAGAAGGACCTGACCCCGTGTTATGAAGAAATAAGACAAAGAACATTGACCACTACGAAAACTAGAAAAAGTACAAAGATGACATGAGACAAGTAAACGAAAAGATGACAAACAAAAGGAATAATGTGATGACAATCAATATTAAGGCACACCTTCCTTAGAATCTAGAGAAAACAACCTCAACATCTAGGAGCAGCGTGATGGTTGGAACCCTTCCACATCACAATCAAATGCATAATGAAGCCACCACCCTGAGATGTTTTCCATGCATTTATGATGGGGCAAAGATGTGAAAGGATCGAGCGAGTGAATGAGAATACCAAAGTGTGCAAATATGTGGAGGGACATGTGCAAAAAATGGCACATGCTTTAACAAGCTCATTAAAACCAAAAATCATGCATTCTTGAATGAGTTCAACAATTTGTGTGTCAAGGCATCTTCCACTCATAACCTAACCTCCATGAGAGAGGCTATCCATATTATTCTCTAAGGGATTGAACCTGTTAACAAAAGGAATGTCGCACTCAAACCCAATTGGAACCATTTTCCCACATTTAAATCGATGTGATGAGGGTAGGTGATCTAGATGTTGAGGACGATAAGGACATCATGCATGGATGAGATAGAGATAGGTGGAGAGCATGGCCCTCCATCTCATCCCATTCACCATTCAAATATCAAACATGTTAATCATGTTACATGCCTCCACTGGGTTCCCTTAATATCACACCCATTGGGAATAATAAAGGCCCCTTACATCAACATATCTAACGACTTATCCTTATTTATCTATTTATTATTATACCACATAACTAACTTCCCACCAATGATCCCTTCCCCCTCATTCCACTCCAAAAGGATAACCTTCACATTTGAACCAAAGGTTAAGTCTTTCCTTTCATTTGATTATTCTCTTTCAATCACCACAATAAAAGTTTCCCTATCCCTAATTACCACCTTTTCCAATCTCTTTCTCCATATAAGTAACCATAAAAATGATTTTGTGTTGGATTATAGTGATATTTGGAGTCTAACTCATTATTAATAGAAATAAAATCCTAATTGTAGTTACCTTCTTATAATTTTTATTTTTGATATAGCCTAATTGAACATAGTCATTTGTAAATGTTTGGATCTTACATCATGTTGTATACTTAATACTATAATTAAGGAAGTTTTAAATATGGTTGTCATAACATAAATCCCCTAATTGGAAGGTTGGAAAGGGAAATTTTAGGGATGATATTCACAGATGGGTTAATTTTCCATACCTTTTCCAAAAAAATAATTCACTAATTTCCATTTTTTCTAAAAGTAATTCGCCCAAATTTTATAGGATAAAATTATTTTACCTTAAAAGTCACCAATATTTTATAAAGACTATAAAATAATTAGAAATTTGAATATTTTTACATATACATTTCCAAACATTTTACAGTTTACATATTACGAACTAATATGTAATCAAATGCTAAAATACAAAATTCACGGTAATGAAGCATTTTAAAACCTTCAGTGATAAATCTTTCATGAAACACAAACTTTAAAAAGATCCATCTTTTTAAATATGATTTAATTCAATTTTTTATATATACCTTTTTTTAATCCTTATGCAATATTTTGTTATGATAAGGCATTATGACAATAATTTAGTCCTAATTTGAGGTTTGATTAGGAAATGAAAGGTTGACATTGTTATTTTAATAAAGTATTTTAATATATTGTTAAAGTAAAGTATGTATTTTTTTGGCAATTGATAAGTAAATGAAAGGTTGATATTGGATTTAATTATCTAATTAAATATTTTAATATTTTGGTGTAATGAAATATGTATTATCAAAGAGGGTTTTAATAATATACCATATTATTATATATTTTATGTTTGTTAAATAAGAATAATGATGACCTTCACATTAGGGAATATCTTAACAATACACCCCATCACCATTTATTCTGTGTGATAAACAAGAATGTTAATATTATAGTCTCCCCAGACTAACCTTTAACATAGCTGGATTTTTTTCCACAAAATTTTAACCTAGTAACATTCACATCAAGGAGTGTCTTCACAATACACCTCATCACCATCTATTCTATAATTAATAAACAAGAATAATATAATTTTAATTTTATATCAAATAATACTTTTTTTTATTTTAATTTGATATCATTTTTATTTTATAATAAAAAAATTAGTCTTCTATTTCCTTATCAATTTATTTATAAATCTTTAATTAAAAACAAATGGTTTGTTTAATCAATGATAAAATACAAAATTCACTTTAATGAAACATTTTAAAACCTTCCAATTTAAAACCTTCCACTCATGAATATTTCATGAAACAGAGGCTTTGAAAATATTTATTAAATAAGATTTAATTCAATTTTTTATATATTTTTTTGATAAGGCACTATGACAATAATTTAGTCATAATTTGGTGTTTGATTAGGAAATGAAAGGTTGACATTGCCATTTTAATCAAGTATTTCAATACATTGGTGGAGTGAAGTATGCATTAGGGAATTGATAAGCAAATGAAGGGTTGACATTGGATTTAATCATCTAATTAAATATTTCAATACATTGTTGGAGTGAAGTATGCATTCTTTTTAGGCAACTGATAAGCACATAAAGGGTTGATATTGGATTTAGTTATCTAATTAAATATTTTAATATTTTAATGGAATAAAATATGTATCACTAGAGAGTTTTAGGCATTGTATTTTAGTACAACTTTGAAAACTCATTCTAAGTCAGATCTCCTCCTCTTTCAAAATGGAAAATTTGCTTTTTTTTCTTAATTGGTGAGAATGTGAAGAGTTAAGTATTACCGATCATTATCAACTTTTTGCTAAACAGTAAAATGAATACCTTGTTTTAATAAAGAATGGAGCATATATTTCATTACAATGAAACTTTTCAAAACACCAAAGTAATTAGTTATTGAAATAAGGTTTTGGAAGGTTCTATCAAGTAGGATTTAAGTGAACTCTCGATATCTTTCTATAAACTTATGAAATATTGTGATATAATAATCCATTTTGACAATGATTTTGGAGTTAGATAAGGAAATCAAGAATTGAATTTGCACGGTAAAGATTTAATTTATATATTTATCTTAATTTCCCAATAATAATCTTTCAATATTATGCTAAAATAAAGTATTCACTCAATACTTTACTAAATGAAATATCTAACCATAAAGATGTTTGGACATTATATTTTAAAAAGTCTTTGAAAAATCTCATTCATCTTTCAATCTCTTTTAAAGTAATTTAAAAATATATGAAATTGTGTGATAACACTTTCTTCATTTAATTTTATTTACTTTTTATTTAATTAAAACTATCTATATATATAAAATTGTGATTTTATATTCAGTGTAAAAACAATAAATAACTAATAAAAATACCCTACACCAACATATTAATGACAAATAATTAAAAAGAGTTGTCCTTGTTTATAATAAATTATGGTATCACATGCCTATGCTTCCAATAAGGATCCCTTACACTCATTCCATTTCAAAATGATAATCTTCACATGGCTACCCTTCCAATAAGGACTCTTTACCCTTATTCCATTTCAAACAAATATTCAAACCTATATATATATGTGTGTGTGTGTGTGTGTGTGTGTGTGTGTGTGTGTGTGTGTGTGTGTGTGTGTGTGTGTGTGTGTGTGTGTGTGTGTGTGTGTGTGTGTGTTGTGTGTGTGTGTGTGTGTGTGTGTGTGTGTGTGTGTGTGTGTGTGTGTGTGTGTGTGTGTGTGTGTGTGTGTGTGTGTGTGTGTGTGTGTGTGTCTTATTTTTAGAAGTTAGTTAATATATTTTTGTTGCTTATAAAAGATATTATAGTGATAGTTATTTTTACATCGAAAATCACTCTAGGAGCTCATATATATTTCACCAAGTGATGACCCAAGATACATCATTTTTATCAGTGAAGTCCTAAGATACCATAACTTAAATACCCAAAAGCTTTTACAAAACTTAAAGAAGTCAGTAGTAGAAGGATACAACTAGGAAACAACGTTGTGATTAGTATTATGCCAACTATCCAGTTACAGTGACACTGCATCCATTTTACAATGAGTAAACCCATAAAAAAAATAAACAATATTCTAAAGTGGCATGCCATCAACCCATTATGACAAAGTTAGAACAAAAAATCGATAATAACCAATTGCAAAAAAGAAATGCAATATCCATGTTAGCCTGAAATGATGACCAAAGAGAGTAGACAGAAGTTGCCTTGAGGAGAACTCCCAATAGGAGAATTGATGATTTTCGGTGCTTCAAGTTGTGCATCAGACTCAATATCTGATTCAGACATCATGATCTACTCTACCCTTGTTAACCTGGCCACGATATCATCCACATTGTAGCAGATATCCCGCAGAATTCTCTTGATTTCCTACTACCCTGCAAATAGCTTGTAATTGTCGACCTCCTTGTCACTAATAACCATATGGATTATTGCTTCTAACTGACGATGCATAGATAGTGAGTGGATGAAGTGGATCCTCCTCTTCCTCAATTTTCTTGGATCAGGAATCCACCTAAGTCGATTGCCACTAATCTTAGAGTCACAAAAATATAAATGGTCCCCAAACTCCTTTTCCTCTAAGTGAAGAATTTTGTTCCTCGTTGCAAAAGGAACTGAATCAAAGTGATTGACCACTGAGTCCCATCCAAGCAAATGTTGACGACGATACGAAGATGAACCTAGTGCCCCACCATGGCAACTAGGTAGATGTTGCCTGGGGGCCATGTTTATATAGGAAGTAGAATAATGGGAGAATGTTAGAGAGACCAACAATAGACAATGATGGATAGACAACATTTTAGGATGTAGCGAACCTGAGGATAATGAAAACATCATCGGCCGTGAGAAAAAGGAGTGAACTCTGTTTTGGTGGAGGATATAACACAATGTGACGGGGCTTGAACAGACTTGCTAACCCTACATCCCAAAAGATCAATATTCACAAAGGACAAAGATAAAATGAAGTCGAAAAACTTAGGGTAGCTGAAAAATTAACTTGATCAGTGACAATATCAAAACCAAATGGAGAAGGTACCATACTCCATAGACCAATATGGGACAATTAAACGAAATGCCTGCTAAATCTAATATTTGGGGTGACGAAGTGGGAAATACAACAACCAACTCGAAAGAAGGACATGATCCCGTGTTATGAAGAAATAAGACAAAGAACATTGACCCCTACGAAAACGAGAAAAAGTACAGAGATGACATCAGACAAGTAAACGAAAAGATGACAAACAAAAGGAATAATGTGATGACAATCAATATTAAGGTACACCTTCCTTAGAATATAGAGAAAACAACCTCAACATCTAGGAGCAGCGTGACGGTTGGAACCCTTCCACATCCCAATCAAATGCATAGTGAAGCCACCACCCTGAGATGTTTTCCATGCATTTATGATGGGGAAAAGATGTGAAAGGATCGAGCGAGTGAATGAGAATACCAAAGTGTGCAAATATGTGGAGGGACATGTGCAAAATATGGTACATGCTTTAACAAGCTCATTAAAACCAAAACTCATGCATTCTTGAATGAGTTCAACAATTTGTGTGTCAAGGCATCTTCCACTCATAACCTAACCTCCATGAGAGAGGCTATCCATATTATTCTCTAAGGGATTGAACCGTTAACAAAATGAATGTCGTACTCAAACCCAATTGGAACCATTTTCCCACATTTAAATCGATGTGATGAGGGTAAGTGATCTAGATGTTGAGGACAATAAGGACACCACGCATGGATGAGATAGAGACAGGTGGAGAGCATGGCCCTAGATCTCATCCCATTCACCATTCGAATATCAAACATGTTAATCATGTTACATGCCTCCACTGGGTTCCCTTAATATCACATCCATCGGGGAATAATAAAGGCCCCTTACATCAACATATCTAACGACTTATCCTTATTTATCTATTTATTATTATACCACATAACTAACTTCCCACCAATGATCCCTTCCCCCTCATTCCACTCCAAAAGGATAACCTTCACATTTGAACCAAAGGTTAAGTCTTTCCTTTCATTTGATTATTCTCTTTCATTCACCACAATAAGAGTTTCCCTATCCCTAATTACCACCTTTTCCAATCTCTTTCTCCATATAAGTAACCATAAAAATGATTTTGTGTTGGATTATAGTGATATTTGGAGTCTAACTCATTATTAATAGAAATAAGATCCTAATTGTAGTTACCTTCTTATAATTTTTATTTTTGATATAGCCTAATTGAACATAGTCATTTGTAAATGTTTGGATCTTACATCATGTTGTATACTTAATACTATAATTAAGGAAGTTTTAAATATGGTTGTCATAACATAAATCCCCTAATTGGAAGGTTTGAAAGGGAAATTTTAGGGATAATATTCACAGATGGGTTAATTTTCCATACCTTTTCCAAAAAAATAATTCGCTAATTTCCATTTTTTCTAAAATTAATTCGCCCAAATTTTATAGGATAAAATTATTTTACCTTAAAAGTCACCAATATTTTATAAAGACTATATAAAATAATTAGAAATTTGAATATTTTTACATATACATTTCCAAACATTTTACAGTTTACATATTAGGAACTAATAAGATTCACCAAGTTTTTTTAACCTTTAAGATAATTTTCATCTTTAAAATTTCTTTGAAGGGTTGACACAAAAGCATTAAAAAAGCATAATGGATTGCCAAGATTGGGTCATGGGAAATGGATGGTGTTGAAGTACAAATACATGGCATGGATCATTACCAAGAAGATGGCAAGTTTAATAATCCAAACAATCGAGGTTAGTGATAATAGATAATAAGAATAAAACCACATGCAAGGCCTTATAAATCTTTGACATGGAGTTCACAAGTTTATTGATCTAAGTTATGGAGGTTAATGATTACAAAGACTATTAGTGAACCAAATACAATTTCTTGTTGTGGATTTATGTGGTGTGGGTGAGAAGTGAAGTTGTTCTAATGGATTTTCAGGTCAATATAATCTCAAAGTCCACTTTCTAGTGTGTTTAGAAAAATTACTTCTCCAATTTTAACTCTTCACTAAGTTGAAATAAAGAATATCCTCAAGGCATAAGGTTTTGAATTGATTCAATGATTGAACTTGCAAGTTGATTAGTGCATTGAGGTGGTTTCCTTATTCAAAAGATTATTGGTCTATAAGGTTTACACTTGGCATGGCTTGTGAGGGAAATATTAGATAAGTGATTCTGATTGGGGATGATTGGGGGATTTTTTTCATAAAAGTTACCCAAGAATCACACTTGGCCCCTACCCACTTGAAATGGTTCCTTGTAGAGGAAGTTAGACCCACAAGAAGTAAGCGACAATCGCCTCGCTTCCAAGAGGGTAATGGACCATGAGGGGCATGCATGTGTTTAGAATTGAACTTATGTGAGGTAGCTACCAATAATTCACCTTCACCACTTAGAAAGAAAACCCTTGTTGAATGAGTTTAGGTGTCTTTCATAGATTGAAGTTTGTCAAAGCTACATCAAAACCCATCATGAAATACAGGACTATGAAAATATTGGTTAAATTTTCTCTTAAATTAAGAACCATGTGATTCACGTCAAGTGCCTAGGATATATATTGTGGAGGAAAATTGCAAATTAGAGAATACATAGGTATAAAACAACCATGGCATAGACATTTAACTAGTTATGTTAAGGAATTATATACACATTTACAATTAACACAAAGATAGAACACTCAAGCTCTTCCACTAATCACCAAAATAGGGGAAATACATAATAATAGAATTAACAATTGGGCTTGAGAGATTGATAATCCCATTTTTTGAAGGAGAATTGTAGCATAGAATATTTTTCATGAGATGACCAAATGCCTAATAGAGATAAACAAAATATATAACTAGTAGTATCAATACAAATGAGCCAAGAATTGGTGATAACTAGATTGGTGTACATCCTTAAGTGATGGTTGGCATTTTTAGTTGAAAGCATGTACATAGAATGCTAAAAGGTATTTGTTAATGATGCTAGAATGGGATGAAGTTGAGGGCATGACCCTTTGATTGAACATAAAAATGAGCATGGTGGTGCCATGTTCTTTGGTAGTAAAAGTGATTAAAGGCACTAAGCAGATCCATATATGACCATATGTGGCTACACTTAGATGAACGTTCCTAAAGAGTTATAAGAGGTGCTTTTAATTTTTTCTTTCAATATCTCTAAAACCCCTTACAATAATATTTGTCCAAATAGATAAATTCTATTATTCTCACAAGTAATTTACAATCTTTTCAATTTTAGGTAATTTACAATCTTTTTTCCCTTTGATTAAGTTGTGATATTTTATATTTTAAATTCAATAAAGGTTAGGAGTTATAAATTCCATGTTTAAACCTTTATATTAGCTTAAAAGACTAGATGTAAATTTTCTTCTCACTACTCCGTTCGGAGAGGTAAAGCGAGCCCACAAATTAGATTCATCAGACTCTGATAAGGATGCATCAGTATCTTGTCAACAAAAATCTCCAGCTAGCCTTGGTTACTCCCCTGCCGAATGAATGGGTGAAAGCAACCAAAAAGAAAGGAAAGAAAATTGGACCTAAGAACTTGCCCCAAGCTATGTGATACTTTTGTTTTTGTTACTCTGATTGACTAGATCTCTCCTTACAATTTGGTTTTGGTCTCTTTGTTTTAATGCCTTAGTTGGTAATTATGGATATTGTGTTCATGCTTGTGTTCATGTTTCATGTAGTACTATGGAAAACTGTGAAAATCCCCTCCTTTGGGCAGGTATCATTACAACCTTTAGTTTTTATGAACTCCATGTAAACATTTTTTGATTAATGGACATCATTTGAACCAGTTTCCTTTCAAATTTCAATCCAAGTAACACATTGAGTAAAACTCATTAGATTTTGTGCATTCTATAGCTTAGTTAAAGAGATTTCTCACTCCCTTTCTTGATATCCATTATTGAAATCATGTCTTTAGTTCTTTATTCCAATGGAATAATGAAGAGTAATACTTGCATGGCAAGGTTGGATCCTTAGTCGTCTTTATCTCCATGTATATAACACTTCCTTTATTGGACAAGGCATGATCATTTCACTCAAAACCTACTTATTCAATCACCTTTGGATCCATAAATGACGTTGTTGGTGACTTGGTGTCTAGTCCTTTTACTTAATAAGTTTACTATTTAGTTAAATTGTACTCTCAGAGGTAAGAAACATCCATGTGTCCATACTCAAAACAAAACACCATATCTATTAAGCTAGAAGTTGTGGTCCACCACATAAACTTCAATTCAAGAAAATATAACATTGACACTTCTTTTTACCTCTAATTTCCTAATAATAAATTTGTTCAAAATATTATAAATAAATGAAAAAATATAATTATTTCACTATTAAAAAATAAAATTGAACATTTTCACAATACTTTTATTTAATAAAATTGAACATTTTCACAATACTTTTATTATACCTATTCAAATGGTTATATTGTTGTTTATTTTGGTCCAAAAACTTTGACTTTCAATTAGTTTTGAAATTTTTAAACATATTCCATGAAGTTTATTAAGGTTTTGAAAAGAAAAAATTAACTGAATATTTTGAAAATTAAAAAATAAATTTTAATTTTTTAAATTGTAAATTGCATTTGTATTATTGGTTGATGTCTATTTTATGTGGTTTTAACTGAATTATTGAGAATATAAAAATTTTACTAAAAAAAATTCATATATATATATATATATATATAATTTTATATAATATTATATATTGTATCATATTATATATTAGTATATAATATATAAAGTATACTATTATATATATTCGCAAGTGTCATAATAATGATTGTTATTATGCTTTTTCACATAGATAATGCCCTGTGGATAGATACGTACCATAATTAAGTTGCTTAAAACATTACATATCTGCATTCTAAATATTTATGGTGCACAGCTCTCCGCATGGCGTTATGTTGTGCAGAGACTACAATAACAATCATTATTAAAGTTTATTTGAGTATTTTATGTCATTACATTTTGTCCTTTAATTTCTTTTTTATTTCAAATAACTTTCTAACCACAAATTATATAGAGTTCATCAACTATATAGAAACAATATTTTGATATCAGTTTTTATAGCATTTCTCTCAATTTTATTTTTTTATTTACATTTATCGTTGAATAACTTGCAAATGTGAATTAATATTCTTTCCAAAATCACATGCCTTATAAACTTTCCCCTTTTTTTTTGTTTAATGTAAATATGATTTTACGTACTGTTATTCCTTATGATATTCATTACTAGCTTACTCATGATCTCACTTGACTATTTATTAACATTGTTTGGAGCTATGGTCCATATATATATTCATAAAATAATGTTTGGGGTCCTTGTTCAATGCATATATTCATATATGGTTGCATGTAGAGTTCTTCCCTATATATTAACTTATGGTTTTAGTCTCTTGATAATGTACTAAATAAATCTTAGGAACATTAGTGCCTAACACCATTACCATAGCGGATTAATGTTCTTGTGTTGCATTTTTAATGGTTTAATTCAAACTGAGTCCCTGGTGGTTCCATGATTGAATATCATATTAATGTTGTTCAAAATATTCCTCTGAACAATCTAAATCTCTACAACTATTCAAAAACAAGGTCCCATGGGATTGGCTCCACCTTAGTGTTAGTGATATGATTCAGATCAACAGTTCTGTTTCCTAGAGTTTGAATCTACGGTGGTCAATGAGGCATTGCGGTTATGAGAGTATCTACCTCCCCTCCCGTGGCATCTCTTCATCTCAGTTGGACCCTTCCTGTCACGCCCCCAAGCCTACGGTAGTCGTTCAACCGTGCCGGCGAGGTGCGACACCACCGAACACTTTCTTTTTAACAATACTCATGCACATGGACTACGCCTAATTCACTTTCACCTACTTAGTTTGTGCTTCTCAACCAAGTATAATTAGTTATCCTTTATATCAATGAACACCCATACTTTATTCATTATCAACAGCAATTATAAACGAAAACAACAATTGCACGATATAAAGGGGAGGGGCAACTCCCTGAACAATGAGTCCGCCCGACAATATATGTATTAATCAGTCTTTCAGCAAATGCAAGCTTTTACAAGTATTCTTGGCAAAATCCAAGTCTATATTTAGCCTATTTACAATCATTACAACTTCGTGCACGCCTTGCATGATGGGTGGGTGCTCACTTGAGCAACCAAGACACCCTCGTCTAATCCCGGCACAAATCTGCACTTCGTTCAACCCACGGGCACACCTTGCCCAACCTTCGACTAACTCCAAGTACCAACCAATGTGCAACACAAGAGGTGCGCATGAGCTATGCGCTCTTGTCCTCCTTGTTTCTGCGCACAAGTCCTTTGCCTTGAGCTCTTATGCGAAGAGGCTTGATCGAATGAATTGTGATGTTTGAACTCCAAACATGCCATAATATATACGCATGGTTGTGGGTGGTTGTGGGGTGGTGGCTTGCCCAGCCGACCCCCAACTCCATGGCATACACACCCCTTCCAAGTGCTGAACATGTCGGCCTACCCTCCATCGTTCCACGATCCAAGTGGTCATATAAACTCTCCCCTCTCCATCACATATTTTCACAAGTGTTGTGTATCGTCGCAAGTGACTCAACCTATCGTCGCATTGTCGTGCACCCTTGCCCGCTAGTCTACCCATGCGCACTCGTCATGCGCCCTTGCCCGCCAGTCTACCCACGCGCGCCCGCCGTGCGGCCCAACTCACCCGCGCGCCCGCCGTGCGGCCCAACTCGCCCGCACGCCCGTTGTGCGGTTCGACTCGCCCGTTGCACAACATCGGAGGCTTTACATCCTCCTCCACCTGAAGTCGTTGTCGTCCTCGACAACATACCATCCTCCAAGCATCAATATCCATGATGTTAGCTCCTCCACATATGGCAAACATCCTTGCAAGATATGTAGGACTCCATCTCCACCATGTCTCACCTCAGCAACCAACTGTCACCAAGATAGTCCATACCAATGTACACATCCCACCGGTATGTCATATATCAGATGTCCATGATCATCGACCACCCTGTCACAATCTCCCCATGCTGCTCTCCACCATGGAAGGCTAGTCCCTCCAACTCAAGCTACATGTCCACTGCAACAATGTGCCAAACTCCATCATGTCATCATCACCATGTGCACAACTGCCATGATACACCAACAAGTGCTAACACACTCCACCATGTGCCAACATCTCATCTCAATAATCTGTCAAGTGTCCCATGTGAACATCTCTCTCATCCATGTGAACTGCTCTCCTCAACTGCCCAATGTCAACATCTCTCCGCGCACTTCCAGACCCCATGTCTGAACTAGTTGGGTAGCTAATCCAACCATCACGCTCAAGCCATGAGAGTGAACATCCATATGCCTCCACCAGTCTATCTCGGATTCCTGCCACATCCTGAACTCATCAAGAATAAACCATGCTCAGGTCCATGAAGTAGCCCTCATCTCATCTGCAACATGTCATGATGCTTGATGCCAAGCCATCCCTACACCATCATACCTGCTCAAACTGCTTAAAGGACTCACTGCCATGAGCAGCTAACAATGAGCCCCATCTTCTTGTCCATCTAAGAAGATGTGGAGGGGTTAGAGCCGGAAGGCTCACCCTCACTAATCATCTCAATCCATCTATCAGGATCCTCAATCTCCATCCTTTGTAGATAAGTGACCCGGTCCTCCTCTCGAACATCCGGCCTCACATATGCCTCCTCATCATCATCATCATCCTCAACCACTTCTAGCCTTCTTGACAAATCCAAGATACTATCTAAAAGTGTCTTGATGACCAATGATTGCTCGATAAGCTTTGTCTCAACCATGGAAAACCGCTTACTCATGTCACCCAATCTCTTCTCATCCTCCATTTGCATCACTGCCAACTTACAATCAGGCCTTGTTACTCCAAAGGTAGGCACACCAATGGGTACATCTTCCCTTCCATCGTAAATGTACAACTTCTTCAAATGTGGAACAATCATAGCATCATATTGTTTCATAAATTCCATCCCCAGCATAGCCTCATAGTCATCAATCCGTACTATAGTGAAGTCCACCTTCCCGGTCCATTCACCAAGTGTTGTGTCCACCATTTCAGCTACACCAAGAACTTCATCCGGAGGAGAATTCACTGTCTTCATATGTGCCTTGATAGGTAAATATTTCAGCCCAATCCTTCTCGCAGTATCTTCTCCCATGAAGTTGTGAGAAGCCCCACTATCCACCATAGTGAGTATATCAGCACCTCCAACCTTCATCCAAACATACTCCAACTTATTCCTCTCAGGATCCTTCCGAGAGATCACCTCTATAGCAGCAGCAGCACCAAGTATCTGCATCATCCCCACAAAAGCACCTTCCTCTTTCGCATTAGATTGTGCAATAGCAGCCACTTTCAGTTTAGAAGGATAATTCTTCACCGTATGTGGTCCAGCTTCAACCACCCTGTAAGATTTTTCCTTAGCCTTGTTTTGGAGCCTCCCTTCCAACCTTCATAGCAGCTTGCCTTGCTTCATCAAGTTCACAAGCTTTAGTGTCTTTCTTGGACAAAGGCAGCTTGTCAGTCACAGCTTGATCCATTCCCCTCACAGTTTTTTCACCCAAACTTGGTCCAACTACAGGCTGAGCAGCTTCCCCTTCAAAATTTAAAATTTCTGGAGGGTAACCAACCTTCCCTCCAGAATTGCGCAATCCTCTCTCGCAGCCTGCTGGGCTCCAGGATTATGCAATCCTACCTGCCAACACTCCCAGCAGGATTTGTGCAAATTTCCCCAGTAAGGCTGCTCAGCCCAGAATTTGTGCAAATCTGGGCAGCAATTAGCTGTTTTGCCCAGAAATTGTGCAAATCTCCTGGACGGCCAGCCCAGCTCCCAACCAGAAATGCGAATTTTTTCTCCAGCAGATGAGCAGTCTCTTGCATGTGCAGCTGAGTTGACCGGTTCCCTCCGGGACTTAGCAAAAAAGAATTACATGCATGGGCTGCTTCTCTCAAGGTAGCATGCAAAGGCATCCCTTCTTTCAGGGATCTATGTTTAACAAGAGGTTACATGTAAGGAGCAATTCTGAAGCCTCCCACCAAGTGTCGCTTCCCCTAGCTTCGTGGCATGCGCGTCACAACCTCGATGTTATAAAAAATCATCAACCAGATGCTACAGAGCTCATTTCTCACATCAACCTTGTAGCTCTGACATCCCACATCACATCTATGAGTAGTCAGTACATTCAACTCAACTGTATTAGGGTAAGCCAGCTTCCCATGCCTTGTGCTGCATTTCTGTCGCTTTTTGTGTTTTCTCTTATGGGAGTATTATTTACTTCGTTTTTTGAATGCTTGCTGTCGTTTACATATATAATAGCTTGTCCTAGCTCTGTTTCAGTTTTTGTTGCTGTCTCATTATAGGTTTTAACCCCGTATAGAAATTACTTGCATACGAATTCTAAAACACAGAAAATAAACAATGCAAGAGCATAACACATAAAACACATATATACAGAGATTTTCCCCTGGATCCCAAAGCTGGGACTACTAGATTGATTTTTTCATTATTATCCTTTCAATGCTACAATACATATTTATACATGCCGAAGCATCCAATACCATGGACTGAAAAACATCGCGTCCAAAACCATGGACCGAAAACCATCGCATCCAAAACCATGTGCGAAAAAATCATGCACAAAACCATAGGTAGGTATGTCCAACCTAATATAGGTTCCAAAAATAATTTTCTGGGGCGCTACCTCGGACCCCATAGAGTGGAGTTACCTACACCCCTCCCAACCCCTATGACCCCCCCCCCCCCGCGCTATGCAATTTAGCGCAACGAAGGGGGGCTCTGCCCCCCTTCTAACCCCCTGGTTAACTACGTGGGCTAGGTCGTGGAAAGAATATAACACAACCCAACATTCTCCCACTTTTTGTTTTCTTTCCACAGGGAGACACAAGAGATCTTAGTCATTTATCCAGCCCTGCAATTGCCCATTGTTTCTCTACACCAAGAGAACTTCTCAGAGCTCACAGTTTGTCAATGCATCTGCAGTATTCTTCAAAGTGTCACCTTTACCAGCAACACCTTTTTGTCTTCTATCATATCCCTCTCAAAGTGATACTGAACATCAATGTGCTTTGTCTTTGAATGATATGCAGGGTTCTTTGCCAAGAAAATTCCACTTTGGCTGTCACAGTCTATCCTTATAGCTCCCTGTACTAACCCCATACTTGAACACAATCTCTACAACCAAACTGCTTCTTTGCTTTCATGAGTGGCTGCCATGTATTTTGCCTTTCTAGTTGATAGTGCCACTACATATTGTTTCTTACTCATCCAACTGATTGCACCTCCAAATAGGTTAAACACATACCCACTTGTAGATCCTCTTTGATCCATATCTCCAACCCAGTCTACATCAACAAAGCCATGCATATCCAACACTCTGTCCAATCCTGGTCTTCCTTGGAAGCACAAACCATAATCACTAGTGCCACGCAAATACCTGAAAACTCTCTTCATTGCTTTCCAGTGCTCCTTCCCTAGTTTTGACATAAACCTGCTCAATACTCCCACTGCATGTGCAATGTCTAGTCTAATACAAACCATCGCATACATCAAGCTACCAACTGCACTTGCATATGAAACACAGGACATGTCCTCTTCCTCTTCTTGTGTCTTGGGACACTATTCAACAGATAACTTTACACCTAAAGGAATAGGAACCTTCACCGGTTTACTATCCTGCATATTAAACCTCTGCAATATTGTCTCAACATACTTCCTTTGGTTTAACCAGAGATTCCTCTTTGTTCAATCTCTTTTAATTTCCATGCCCAAAATAGTTTGTAGCACCAAGATCTTTCATGTCGAATTTGGAGGACAAATGGGTCTTCAAATCCTAGATAATTTCTTTGTCATTTCCAACCAGCAACATATCATCCACATACAAGACCAGATAAATAACACGGCCACCAATTAATTTAAATTACACACAATGATCTGCTTTGCTTCTGGTGAAGCCAAGTCCCCGTATAAATGTATCAAATTTCTGATACCACATCCTTGGTGACTGTTTTAAACCATACAAAGACTTCTTTAACTTGCATACCAGTTCTTTCTTACCCTTCACCACAAAGCCTTCAGGTTGCTTCATGTATATTTCCTCTTCCAAATCCCCGTGAAAAATGCTTTCTTCACATCCATCTGTTCTACCTCAAAATCAAAAGCAGCAGCAACAGATAAAAGTAATCTAATAGAAGTTACCTTGGCAACAGGAGAAAAAATATCACCAAATTCAATTCTCGACACCTAAGAATAACCTTTTGCTACCAACCGAGCTTTGTATTTCTCCACCTTTCTTTCTGCATTTGTCTTCTTCTTGAACACCCCTTTGCTGCCAATGGGTTTCCTTCTAGCCAGCAACTCCACCAACTCCCAAGCCTCATTTTTGTGCAAAGATGCCATTTCATCAACCATGGCCTCTTTCCAAAGTTTTCCATCATCTGAATCTACTGCTTCCTTCACAGTTTTAGGATCATCATCAGTAATAGATAAAGAAAAATTTGAATAGAAAGCAGATGGACTATACTTTTCTGGCTACCTTCTTTCTCGAACTGATCTTCTCACACCCGAGTTTGTGGCTCTTCATCTTCTGATTCCTCCTCTGTTGTAGATTTGATTCTTCCTCCTTTAGCTCAAACTCTATCTTCTCAGGTTCCTTTGGTTGGACTTCATGTTTAATAACATCTTTCACCTCTCTGAACACCACGACTTGGCTATACACAACCTTTCTTGTTACTGGGTTCCAAAGCTTATAACCCTTTAAACCATCCTTATACCCAATAAAGATGTACTTTTCAGATTTACTATCCAACTTGGTTCTTTTCTCCTTTGGAACATGTACATGTGCATCACATCCAAATACCCTCAGATGTGAAAGAGAAGGTTTCTTACCAGTCCATACCTATTATGGAGTCTTATCTTCCAATGCTGATGAAGGTGATCTGTTGACCAAGTAACATGCAGTCTCCATCGCCTCTACCCAGAATTCTGGTCCTAACCCGGCACCATTGAGCATGCTTCTTGCCCTTTCCACCAATGTCTTGTTCATTCTTTCTACAACTCCATTTTGCTGAGGTGTATATGGAGTAGCCTTCTGCCGTGCTATACCACACTTCTTACATAATTCTTCAAATTCCTTACTACAAAACTCTCTACTGTTGTCTGTCCTCAACACCTTTATCTTCTTCTCTGTCTGGTTTTCCACCAAAGCCTTAAATTCTTTAAACCTGTTAAAGGCTTCAGATTTCTTCTTAAGGAAATATATCCATGTATTCCTTGAGAAGTCATCTATAAATGATACATAGTACACAGACTTACCCAGTGATGGAACCTTCACAGGTCCAAACACACCACTGTGCACAAGTTCTAATATTTCTTTCACCCTCTTACCACCAGAGGGGAAACTCACCTGATTCTGCTTCCCATATACACAATTTTCACAGAAATCAAAATCTAAAGAGCTATTACTCATACCTTCTACCATACCTTTACCATGAAGTATTCGAAGGCCCTTCTCTGCAATATGTCTAAGCCTTTGATGCCACTGCATGGTTTTCTCTCTAGAGACCACTAGATTTTTTGCTCCACTTTTAGGAACCACATAACTGTTGCACCCATCAATAACAATGCTACCTTGCAGCTTGTACAGAGTTCCAATCCGAACTCCCCGCATCAATACCAGTTCTCCCCGAACCATTTTGCAGGTATCCTTCTCGAACACTATTTTTACACCTGCATCATCCAACTTGGTTACGGAAATCAGATTTCTAGCCAGTGCAGGAATATGCAAAACACCCGGAAGTATTTTAACCCTTCCACCTTGCAACTTCAACTTTACTTTTCCGTGAACAACGATTCTAGCCTTCCTATCATCCCCTAAGAAGACATCACCACCATCGTATTTCTCATACTCGCAAAACCCCTCTTTATGGGGAGTGAAGTGAAAGGATGCACCTGAGTCAATCAACCATGCCTCATGATCTACATGTGTACTTGAAGAAGCCAAGTACACATCCCCACCTTCATCTGAGGTGGTTTTCGCCTCTGTAGAAGGAGCATCATCAAACCCCTTTCCTTTATTAGGAGTTTTAGATTTACAGTCCCTTTTGTAGTGCCTTTCCTTTCCACATTTCCAGCACACCACCTTTACAGGTTTTCCTGGAGATTTAGATCTCCCTCTAGATTTAAATCTCCCACTCGATGACTTATTTGCAAGCTCAAGCAGGTCCATTAATGACGAAAGCAACTTTGGAGACTCCGGTTATGAAGAGAAGCGCAACATGAAGATCGCACGATGGAACAAAAAGGAGTTGCATGCACTAAAGCAACAACTCAGGAAGAACATGAAGTTACACAGACAAGCGAATGAGTTGCAACAGGAACAGGAACAGTAGTGGGCACAACATGCACTCATGGATGAAACTGTGCCCGTACAAGTTAAGGATCCATCCTAGCAGCTGATACAGAACAGACGTGGTGAGTAGTGTTGTTGATCGCGTGCAAGGGCTTCAACAACATGCATGTCGTTGAGTGAACACATGTAATCCAACCCATTCAACACACTCACCAAGGCAAAGACAAGAAGCAAGTACAACTGGGGCTAAACATGTACTTCAACAAGTTGATGCGCATAACCACCGGCACACACTTGAAGATCAGCACAAACACTATGCATCAGTGTGTTGCCAGTTCAACCGTACCCAAGAAGACTATGTGCATGTTAGTAGATGAGTTGGATGAAGGGGCCGAACCAATGCATCGGTTGCAATGGAGGCAAGAGTTCACTTCATCAAGATGTCACCATGAGGTGCATGCACACCATCATGGACAACCAAGCTTGGCATCAGTTCACCACCTTCATCATCACAAGCATGTCAAAGAGTTGATCTCATCACAACGAACCGAGTGTCAGTGATGTCTTGCAAGGCTTGCTCAAGCCATGTTGTCTCACATAACATGTGCATTGTAATGTTGAGTCATGTCAACTATAACTCAAGTGTCAATGGTTGGATATAACAGTCATAGAGTAGGTGAAGAGTCATGAGGGTAGTTGAACTGTCACAAAGGGGAATGCCAAGGGTCACCCCACCCTATGCTATAAATAGTACCTCATAACACATTATAGAGGCTTTTGGTCAGCCAAGCTTTTGATAATACTATCTTGGATAAAGCTTGGACGGTATTGTAACGCACCTTGGCTTCTCCACTGCACGAAGCTAGTTCATCTCTTTGGAGGAGCAGGCGGATGTGGTTGTAACATTCCACTGTTGGGGCTAGCAGGTTTATATGAATGCATTGTATGATTGCAACTTACACTTCTCTATATAATAAGAGCCAACACATTTTCATGCATATGTTGTTATTGTAGTTGGACTGCTCCCGTTTCCTTAATGATATATGTTGTTTAACTTATGTATTTGTGTATGAACTGATTTGTATGCAATTATATGAATCTTGTTGTTAATTTGTTGTATGTGTTGTTAATGTTGTCTCGTCCGTGTCGACTGATGTGCCAGACACCAGACAGATCCTTCACATGAACCTTGCTATAACAACCATTGCACTCATCTTGGACTAATCCGTGAGTGTTGTATGTGTTATCTTACCTTGTATGTTGTGACTGTCGCATCCGAGTGGACTACTCCGCCGAAAGTTGTGCATGTCCTTTTGTGTTGTGTGTTCCTAGCTGAGTTGGGGCTGATGCCTTTCAACCTGGAACTCACCTTCACCCTCATCTCCCTGTTACATGTTAGAACCTCTCATACACCTTCTTTGACTCACTGCATCAATCACACCCTTACTACTGATAGGGTTATCTTACTTGCCTCTGTGCGACATCGTGGTTAAGGCATTACCTTACGACCCACTGTTGGGACTCCTACACCAAACGGTCTGAGGTCTAATTGGGACTTCTTACCGAGGAGATCCCCTTGACATGTTGGTGGATCCAGCACTGTCAACAAACCCCAAAACTATTTTGATTCTTCGAATTTTGTTACTTTTCTGTCGAATGCGTTTGGGACTATTTCACATTCTTGTTCATATGTGAGACCTCTTGAAAACCTTCATTATCCTCTTGCGACAAAGTCTTCTCTTTGGCTTGAGACCCAACTTCGGGTTTAGTTTGATTCAATGGGTAGGCTTTATACAAGTGGCCATACTCATGGAAACGATGACAACGAAAAGGGATGTGCCCGTAATCGAGAGGCTGCTTCCAAATCTCATCTTGGTATTCCAATTCTACAAATTTAGGGAGGGGTTCAATGATATTCATATAAACACAGATGCAGGCATACGAAGTGTATCTTCCCCGATGGGACGATTCAACTACTTTCATGAATCTTCTAATGGAGTTGTTTATCCCTTCTAGAATTTCTGGATCCGAGAAATCTACCGGTAGAGTGAAGAGGCGAACCCAGACAGGGGCGGCCATAAAGCATTCCATCCAATATCTCATAAAAAGCCTTGCATTGTAGTAAAAGTATGGTCCATTTTCAAAAACCTTCTCCTTATCCTCTAGGCTGGTGCATATTATTGTAAAAAACACTCGAGCTCCAAGCTTCAGATCTATATGGCCTTTGGGTTTCCATTTTAACTAGATCCACTTGATCAAGTCCTTTTCTGATGGCCAAATCCCAATAAATTTGCAAATCAGGGCATGACCCTTCATGTACTTATGGTAGTTCTCCACTTTGTTATAAAATGTCACAAATCTGGGTTTCTTGGTTTCACATGTGTTAAGACCCCAAGACGAGGAGGGTATGCCACATGTGTGCGATCGGCGCCCGAGTCGATTTTATGTGACAAGTGAGTTATCTTCAGTTATGTGTGACGTGTCGACTTATGCGACGACTGCACAAGTTCAGTTCAAGGCGACGGGCGAGCGTGCCCGAAGATACAACAAGAGGGAGCATTTGGTTAAACATGCCCCGACGAGTTGTGTGATGACGAGTTGAGTAACGGTGCGGTGAGTTACTTGGAAAGTCGGAAAACCGAATTGGAAATTCGGCTAGTATGGGTGCACACATAACGAGTTTATAAGGGAGTCGAAAACCCGAGTTTGGACCGACGTATGGAGGAGGATGCCCTAAGCGAGCCGACGTGCGAAAGTGGACCCAACAGTTGAATGGACGAGTTACATGGTCAGCCTGGGGTGGACCGACCCGCCTAAACACTTGGGTGATGGATATAAATATGGGAGGACGAATTGAGGAGAGAATCATCAGGCGACAAGAATTCTTAAGCAAGAGAACTTGGCGACTTAACAAGAGCGAAGGATAATGCCAAGGCAAGGTGCAGGTGGACGAAGGGCTGAAGTGCTGAGCTAGGCTTGAAGGAAACAAAGGCGAGCTGCAGGTTGGGCGAGTGTGTACGAACAAGTTTTGGGACACGAAAATCAAGTGAGCGGTGAATGGGTGGACAATTTCGGTGAACGGGTGCGGGTAGGCATCAGGTCAATAGGACAACTCGAGTTGTTGTGGGCGCGACCGAAAGTCAGGCTACCCGACCAAGCTGGGCGACCCGACCCGAGGGTGCGACCGAATGAGCTGACCTGCGGGTGCGAACGAACGACCCGACCCGTTTGGGCGGGTCTGCACGAGTACGACAGGCCGACAGACATCCGAACAATGCACGGGCAGTGTGAATGGTGAACTTTGAACGTGGGCAACCTTGGATGATGGCAGGTGAGCACTCGTGCATGGTGCGGCTGGGCAACACGACACGACACGACAGGTGGGCGAACCTGAACGACGAGTTATGTTGAAATATGGCAACAATAATATTCCAATTTAATTTGTCCTTGAATAAAATTGTGAATTAAAATCGAATTTAGTCTTAACAGCTACTTGGAAATAATTAATTAATTTATTTTAAATTAATTAGTTGGAGAAATTCAAGTTAGAAGTCTTTGAAGTCATGCTAGAGTTACCCTTAAATTAGTGAGATAGATTGAATTATATTTTGAGTTGTTATTAGTGTTAACTCAGTTTACTGAGTTAAGTCCAGTTAAATTAGTTCCAAACTATTTGAGGAACTAATAGTGAGTTAATAGTCAATTGATGCGTTAATGCACTCAACTAGTGCTACTCAAGTTAACTAAAGATTCCCTCATCAGAAACTCATGCATGTCTATTTTGAGAAAGACCCAATTGAGAGTAATGTTCAAAGACAGTGTACTATCAGTTTCATGTGTTTTCTCATGGAGAAAACTCATGCATGCAGTCAAGGATTCATGCTTGAGGATTGCGCAGTTTTGAAGGTTTGTTTTTCCACTTGGTAATAGGCTAATCATCCATAAGGAACAACACAAGGAAATAGGAGCTTGGAGGGCAAAGAGGACAGCTAGAGAGAAGCCAAGATTGCTCGTGAGCATCTGTGAGGATTGTACTGAGAGCTGGCTAGCTGTGAGAGTTAAGGCTTCGTATAATTCCTATATATTTCCACCATGTATGATAATACAATAGTGTGGGGTTTTTATCTGAGACTTTCCCCAAAGTATTTTCATGTGTATTGTGCCATTGGTTCTTCTTCTTTTGGTTATATTGTTCAACTCGATCTTTAAGCTTCCGCAGATTGATAGTAGAAGTAGGTTATAGTATTCTGCTTTGATTTATATTGCATTATTGGGTTAGCCTATCACAAATTTTCTACAAGTTGTGGGTGGCCCTGAACGATAGAATTGCAGGTGGGTGCTGTTGAACAAGGGCAACCTGACCGGGTGAGGTGAGCGACCTAACACGAGCAGGCAAACTGTGGAATTTTAAAGAAGCTTTGCTGAGGTGAGATTTGGTATTTATAGCAAAGCCTTAATTTGTACTTGTACTTGTAAAAGACTGAATTATTGTATAATTGGGCAAACTCTATAATTTGGGAGTTGCCCCTCTCATTTAAAAGAAAGTATTTTCGTTGTGCATTCATATGATGATATGGTGATGATGTAAATGTTATTTCCACTGCGTAATGATAATGCTTAGTAGAATTGAAGAAAATAACTAAGTGTTGAATGGTTAGGCGTATTCCGTACTCATAAGTATTGGTGAAAAGTAAGTGGGTCGCGATGTCACACCTGCCTATGTGCGGTTGAAATACCACCGTTAAGATAGGGGCATAAAAACAAGGGAGGCATTGCCCGTGGATTCATGCTTGCCATTCAGCTCCTATTACAAGTCCCTCATTAGAGGCGGATCCTTGGGCATGCAACGTACTTGTTTTTCCACTGGTTTCACCTGCTGCTACACTGCGATAGGAAGGGATCTTTCCCCCACCAGCTTGGGCACTCATATCCCCCTATTAGAGCCTTCAAGTACGAAAACGATTGCAAAAAATGTAGATCTCACGTTGTCAGATGCTTCAATATTTGCTCGTAATCCTAGCAGATCTCATTTTTCTTCACATAAAATTATTTTAATTGGTATGTTTTTATTATTATTTTATATTAAAATTTGAATGAACTATCCATTTCTCTCTTACTAAGAGATAATTAGCTAAATTATTTTATTTTTAATTATTTATTCCTTTTGAACATTGAAATATTTTACTAAGATCAACATTATCACACTTTGTACATATACACACACATACAATATATATTCAAACAATTTATTTAAGTTCTATGTTTTATAATGCTTTTAATTAAACTAACTATAATCATTTCTATTTTTATTACAATGGACATTATTTTTTATTTAGAGTATTGTTTTAAAAAAACACATATGTCACTTTGAACATGACCCAAATATATTAATATTCTATTATATATATTATTATATATATATATTTATAAATTAAACATTTTATTCAAATTCTATGTTTATAATGCTTTTGATTAAACTAATTATAATCATTTATATTTATTATAATTGACTTTATTTTTTATTTTGAATATTGTTTTTAAGAACCGTATCAATTCACTTTGAAGACAATCTATCTCTCATCTACTCTTATAGTAAATTTTAGATAAACATTCAACATAAAAACAAAAACTTAAATAAAAATTCAAAAAATTAATAAACTTAATAAAAAAATTAATATTATTAAAAACCAATATAACACAAATTCAAATACGATATAAGAGGTAATGGAAAATCGATGGTGCTACTGATGTACAAAAAGGAAATCCCTTTGTAGTTCTAGTTATTGCTTTGTAATGTCCACTGTGGATATATTATAGAGATGGGTATAGATTATGGCCATGACATACATTCATGGTTATTATATATTTAGGACAATCTACAATATCCAAATTTTTTGTATACCACATGGATGTATAAAATCTCCTATCTTCAAGCATAAACTCTCAAGTGTGAATGGTCAAACAAACTCCCTCTAGGATATATAGCTTATGCAACTCATACCTATTGAACGGAACATGTTGTATTCTCTATGATGGTAGGTTCTGGATATTGTAGGATTACCTACTAATTGTGATAATGAAACATGCATGATTTCCATCACATTCATTATGACCCAAAAAAATTTAATACAAGATTTGAGATAAAAGTATTGGCAGATTGATATAGAATGTAAGAACAATGGTTATTATATGCAACTATAATGATGGAAAAGGCTCAACAATATGCTAGTTGAATGAGTATGGAAATTCCAAAAGGATTGAATATCTATAATAGTCAAAGTAACTTATGTTGGAAGCATTATGGCCCAACTCATGCCTCCATAGTCAAACTTATTATTCAAACCCATTCACAATCTTTGGGTCAACCCGCGATGCTTGCATGAGTTATTCTCAAACAAGTTTTGTCTCATTTTCACTTCTCGGAATGAAACTTCTTAGAATACCTACCACAACCAAGGATTTGAATTGCTAAATTTTCCTTATGAGAGCCTCTTTAAATGAAAAATCTACAATCTAGAAAACCATTGGACCTAGATCTGGAAGATTGCTTAATGAATGGGCAGTAATCTTTTCAATCCACTTAGAATGATTTGTTCTTTAAGATAACAAAAGGACTACTAGTAAGTTATATATATATATATATATATATATATATATATATATATATTATTATAAGGTGTCCTTCAGGGATGAAATTTACCAATAATGTCATCTACAAATAAACCCAAAGGTGGTAACACTCTTCCCTACTGCTACTAATATTTTTACAATATCCCTACCAAGATAGAGTTAATAGGTCCTCTCAATTTGCAAATCATAAGTTCAAGTGTGAGAGACCTACCTAAAAGGCCAAAGGGAATTCTCCAGGATAAAATATGATTCCAAGGAAACTAAAGATAAGGGAAAGAACATAAACCCTTGTATGTGGCAATGATAGCATGAAAACTGCCAATTTTAGGAAATGAGGTAGCACCAAGAGATGGATTAGTCAAATAAGGAGTTTCTCACCTGAAATATTTGTTTGCTCATACAAAGTTGCATGATAAATAGAGTAGAAATTACATTTCAGTATATGATTTACTACTTGGGTGAGAATATGATGGCTAATGTGTGTTTTGTGTGATTGAATGTATGTTTTGAAATCAAGTTGGCCATGGGGCCATGGAAACCCTTGTCGTTCATGTGGAGATTAAAAGGGAGAATTCCTTACCTCAAATCTTTCTACATTGTCATATTTATCTGAATAATAAAGGTGTTATGTACAGTAAGTAGGGCATATAAATGTTGCTAATGTAAGAGTTAATAATTGATGTATGCAAGGACTTGAAGGCATGGATGAACTGCAAAAATGAATGATGTGCAGTTGTGCATATATGCATACCAACATGTAGTTGTGTCATAACATACACACATACTATCACATTTGTACTATATCTGGAAAAGTGACTAGTTATGGTTGTTGTTGTATATGTAACCATGAGTTAAGAAAGACAACAAGATACTCGTCGGGGAGTTAGGGGAACTAATGAAGCCTTCATACTTGTTACTAAATGCAACATGCACCTTGGAAACACAATATTATCACATTGTATGACCCTTAGCTTCCATTTGTTGAAATAGTCTAGTTTGTGCACATTTAGAATTTTTGCAATAGAGCAACGGAGAATCTAGATTGTATGCATGCAATGGTTAATACATCCCTATTTTGCTAGGTTTCTAGTAAACTTACTAGTTTATCTTAGCATCAGATATGTTGTTATTGTTGGAGTCATTCTCTTTTGGTGTCCATTGTCATGGAATTTCTTAGATATATTAGAAAACCCTCCCAAGCTTCAAGCATAAGATTTTATTTTTCCACAAGGAATATGTGCTAAATTGAGATTACATGCAAGGATTTAGGAATTGATGAATGGTAACATGGTGTGAGGTTGCAGGTGTTATAGTAAGAATGTCGAATCCTGCCAAGTGTTTAAGCAGATGGTTTCAAATGGTGATTTTAGCAAAGAGGTTGCTTATGATTATTTTATTAGCATGGAGCTAACATGTGAAAATGCAAGTTGATGGTTATAACCAATGTGAACATGTGTTTCTAAACTTGAAAACAAATGTTGATGTTATTTTTTTGTTGTGATATATGTATAGTTACTAAAAATCCTATGGATGCACACACAACTATAGGGAAACAAGTTAAGTTTTACCTACACATGGAAAGACCCAATTTTAGAGATATGGAAAGGAATTTGATTTTGTTACACATATGTGTACATGCTATGGTGGCGAAGAGTGACATGAATGTCGGAACAAGGAAACTAAGTCAATTTTTGGGCCTCTTTTACTTTATGAATGATGTGTTATGATTTTGAAATTTATTTGCATGATTAGATTTAGGATATGCATGGCCATGTTGCTTTTGTGTGTGTTTTTACTATATGATTTCCATTGTGGAGTTTAATTTTCTTTTGTGATGATGCCTTGATTTTTCCCCTTGCATTGCTTGTTGATTTTATAATTGTCCCTTGATTTACAAACTTGCGGCCTTGGGGCAAGATGGTTGGGTGGTAAGGAAGCTGTGTACTTTTAAGAAGAGGTAATGTATGGTTTTCATAGATAAGAACATGTTGAGGAAAACAGGGTAACAAGGAACACCATGAGGAAAGTTGGCAGAAACATGACAATAAGCATATGCAAAAGAAAATGGTATGTGGCATGTGATATGACAACCAAGTAGGTTGGTTGATTCCATAAAGGTGATGGACAAAAAAATGATAAAAGAGAGTTCTCTTAATCCTAATTTTAGTTGCAAATATTCTTATATCATGTATATATGGTTATGTTGATGCATATGTATATATGAGGATGCCATTTTGACTAACAGGATTTGTCATAAGTTGTTCTTGGGGAAGAATTATGGATTATAGTTATTTAATGCAAATATGGATGCATGAGGTACAATGAGGAAGAGACACATAGGTGGAGCACGAACAGAGTTTGGATTCCTGTATTGATTTTGTTAGCATTATGATGTATGTGTTGTACTTGATGGCAACCCACTTGTAGCAGAACAACTCACTTGTATATGGTAACTAGATGAATCTACACAATAGATATCAGATGTGACAGATTGCATGACAATAGTGTTTATAGATATGATGAAATGCAGGGCAGCTTCAATGAATTAGTTCAGAAGGAAACTCACTGAGATGAAAGATCACAGTGTAGCAGGTAAACAGCAAAGAATTACAGATTAGTCTTCACATAATGAAAAAAGAGTGGTATACACAGGTTCACCATTGACGCACAGGTTCACTGTATACAAGTTTCATATACGTACACATGCACTTTCATAGAAGGAAAAGCGCGTATACCTTGGAAAGCTAAGTTTTTGGTCCGAAGTATTTGGTCCATGGTATTTTGATCCATGGTATTTGGTCCGATGCATTGACCCAAGGTATTTGGTCCAAGGTATTGGTCCTAAGTGGTTTTGGTCCATGGTATTGAGAAAGGCCTAAAACTATATAAGGAGGAGAAGCTCATTAGGCCTAAATGGACAAGCATTTGAATATTTGATGAAGTATGAGATCCAGTATGTAGGTTATGGGTTTATGATACTCTACTTGATCTAAACCAAGGAGGAACCTTAGCGGTTGCTGGATGATAAGATCTAATGATGGATCGAGATCTTAAGACTTGAAATGAACTATCCTTATATGGTTTGGTCATGTATAATCTAGATCTGAATATTGAAGCATGTTTTATTCTGTAAATGTTGTGATCTGAGTATAACTGAAGTCTGGAATAACTACAAAATTATGAATTAATATTTACAGATGTATATGTAGGTTGTCTTTGGTAAAAGCGCGTATACACACAGGTTTGACACATCAAAGTAGCATATACATTATGAACTATGATGTTTCAAGTTACATAATTCTGGGTTTTGCTTTATGTTTTGGTGACTGCATTCTGGTAACAGTGTTCAAATTGATTGATTGTGATTTGCTTCAATGATGATGGATGAGATCTAATAATGGATCAGGATCATACTGACTTATCATTATGTGATATGATGGGCTAGATCTGGTTTCTAACACATGTATTATCCTTTATATGTGATGATCTGGGTATGTCTGAAGTCTGGAAGTGCAGCGAAGTTATAAGTAATTATTTGCGTATACACGCTGGTTCGACTCTTCCAAGTTGCATATACACTTTGATGCATGGTTTTGAGGTTACAACTGGTTCTGAATGATGATGCAGTGTTCTGGGTACAAATCTGTGTACTGGTTATAGTGATCTCTCTATTCCAATAGATTTGTTGAAGTTGATTAAAGTATGAATGAATGGTTGATTAAGTTGTGTCAGAGGTTCAGAGGTTGTCAGTGATTCATTGTATTTGGTGATTCAGAAAGTAATGATTGAGTTTCAATGATTGGTTGATGCAGATATAGCTGGGTTGTATTGTAGTGGCGATTGATTTTGAGGTTCAATGTTGATGGGTCTAGTATGAAAATTGGATGAAACGTGGCCGTCAGATTATGGTGTTGTGTTCCAGGAGTATCCAGTCGGAGAATTTATGAAACATGGTCCCTGGAGGAAGAGAGAAGGTTGTAGCCTTCTGTAGGTCGGCGCCTACATACTAGTAAACATATCGGCTAGTACAAGAGCTAGGGGGTTGTAGCTCCCTTCCAATAGAAGCTGGAGAATGAGAGAAGGTAGTAACCTTCTACAGGTAGAGGCCTACGTACTAGTATGAGTTTGCACCAGTACAATGTTGTAAATAGATTTTCTTATTATTAAAAGAAGACAAAGATGACAACAGCAGGTGGTTTTCACCCACATTGGGTTTCAACCTTAAATCTTGGTGTTCATGTGTGTCAATTATGTGTGATGGTTCATTATGTTATTAACTGCACATGGTTACTATTTAATGTTTAATAAAGTACTGATGCATAGATTAAAGATCAACATATGATGAATTAACTGAACCATTAGTTTGTTGGATATATGTTTGTTTCCTTAAACACAGTTGTGTGTACACACGGGTTACCTTCACTGAAGTAGCGTATATGAATTTAAGTATGAAAAGGAAAAGATTATTGATTTGACTAATACTAATTCACCCCCCCTCTCAGTATTATTTCCAACAATTGGTATCAGAGCATATCCTTCGGTAGAAGCTTGATCGGTTGAAGGAGATCCGTAGAACAATGGGAAAGAAGCTAAAGAAGAAAGTGTCTCAGAAGAAGAAAACATCTCAAAGGAACTATGATAGTGGGAGAGTCGACTGGGGATTATGTGGAAGCAACCATTCAAATTTAGAATCACCTCAAAATGAAGATGGACAAGCAAAAGATCTATCAGGTATGAATTCATTATCCTCTGGTGATACATTTCTCTGTCCATTTGAAGATGATGAAAGTGACAGCGAAACAACTTAATTTTCTCTTATGGGTGAAAGAGAAATATATCAAATAGAGGCAAAATTTAAAAGGCTCACAGACAAAATTAGAGATCAACAAGATCTATTGGACAAAAGGGAGTGTGCCTTCAAAGAAGAAGCTACCAAACTAAAAGAGGAAGGAATCAAAGTAAGGAAGTAGTACAAGGAAAAGGAAGATCAATGTCAAAAGTTGCAGGATGAAGTGACATCATTAAGAAATGAAGTAAATAAAAGGAGCACAACAATAAAGAAACTCAAAGATAGATCCAGTTACTATGAAAGTCTTGGAGCTAAGATCCTCTCTCTAAAAGAAGATCTTGAAAAATCAAATAAGCAAAATGAAGAACTACCCCAAGCTCTTTAAAAACAAGAAAATGAAGTTCTAGAATTAAGGCAACAAGTGGAAGAAGGAAGAAAAGCAGAAGAAATCATGAAGAAGTAGTATCTTGAAAAAGAAGAGCAAGATCAGGTTGAGGTAAATATCCTAAAACGTAAATTAGGAGAAAAGGATAAGCTTTTACGATTTCAAGATAGTACTAAGATTTTGGATGATATTCTCAGTAGTCAAACGTCTCCTTCCATCAAAACTGGTCTTGGTTTTGATGAATCTGTTGAAGGTGAATCTAGCTCACAAAGTGAGGCAAGGAACTCTAATGCAAAATCTGAAATGCTCAACTAGGAGATGAGAGGTCAATCCCATCAACAACCAAGGAAAGAAAATCTTCAAAGAAAATCTTTTACTCCTAACCATGGAAATGATAGTCGGTTATTTCCTCAAATGAATAATGTTGAATGTTTTATATGTCATAGTCTTGGACATGTTGTAGCAAGATGCGGAAGTAGAATGGTTCAAGACCATCACACAGAAAGATCATCAACTTGCAGGTACTTTAAGGGATATTGTTTTTCTTGCAATATGTTTGGTCACAAATCCATTGACTGCTATAGAAGAAATATGAAACACGTAAGATGTTATGCATGTAACAAGCTTGGACATATAGCGAAGGAATGCAGGAGAAAATATCAGGCACCATACCAAAAGGAGAAAACATCATCACACTCGAAGATATGGAAGAAGAAGGAAGTACAGTCAGAAAAATGTGGCATGGCACAATGTACAGACATGACAGACTCCGAAGAAGCCGAAAGTATGAAACTTCAATGTTCTAAATCTCATACACAAGTTTCATGAAGACAAGTCACGTATATACGCGAGTTCAAAGCTGCACAGTTGCGTATATGTAGTTTGAGAAAAATGTTGTGGGACAGTCTCATAAAAACTGATATGATATGATTCAGACAATTATCAGTTATCTTTTCTGTCGTAGATGACTACAGTCTATGGATATTATTTAGAAGTGTTTTGACCCTAACAAGTTGTTGATAACTTGATGTATATCTGATTGATGATGATCCCTTGATACTTCTTATTAATATATGCAATGATCAGATCTGACAGTGAACAGGTGGAACAGGTTCAGGGGGAGAACATGCTATGCTTCTAACAAAGCATTGTTGGCATTATGTTTAGAATTATTTTCAATGATGATGATGCTTATGTGGCTAAAGTGTTTAAATTGATACATCTTGCTATGTGACGGTTATAAGTTTCCCATGATGAAATCTCAGATGATACTTGTATTGATTGGGGTTACATAGTTGTTATTGAGATCAGATTTATGGATGATTGTGGATGACTTTTTGATGATGTATACAGTACATATATGTTGCTTACATGGTGATCTTCATAAGGACAAGGAGAAGTATAAAGCTTGAGTACACAACTTTATTAATTGATGATAAGCCACTCATTTCTTCTATGCTGCTGTCATCATGCCTTCAAAGATGCATAAAGTTCATATGGTGTAGTTATGATACAAGATTCCTATAGATCTTGGCTCTCACACGGTTGAGGATTGTTGTTTTTGATGATATCAAGAAATCTTGACAAATGACCATGAGCTCATGGTTTGCTAGATACATATTGATATATATTTGATGGATAGATGGATGATTACTTAAGTTGCATATTGTTGGTTGGCCAAGAAAATGGTGTTATTGCAGGTCGCATGAAGACATAGCTATTTGAAGACATGGATTTTCGAAGAAATGGCTTACTTAACCACATAATGATGATGAGTTCTTATCTTATGATGATAGGTTGATACTCACATATGTTGACTATCATGGCTGATGCTTATCAGATGTGGGATGTTCCCTAGTGATGATACATGGTTGATATATTGAAGGTCCTTTTGGAAAGATCATGCAGTTCTTGATGATGATGTGAAAGATCATAATGTGATGACTATGGTGTTTTCACATATGATATGGTGTGAATAATTTTGTGTTACTGCTTGGAGATATGACATATACTGAGTTGATCCATGGAAGGTTGTGATAAGGCTCTTTCTACAAAGGAAATGAAGCAAGTTGATCTTGATGAGATCAAGAGGATGAGTTGATATCTATATTTAGACATACCTTGTCACAGGTTGATGATATTTACATTATCATATCTTAATGAACATATACAGGTTGTTGGTTTGGATGCTGACAGATGCTTATGCTGTAGATCATACATGGTGTATGATAGTTGTGGTCTTGTTTAGACATTTTGGTCTCTGTTATAAATGTCAGGTATATCGTTCGATGTAAAGGGCATATAAAGACCCATGATGTAATAATTTGTCTCTATCTGTCATAGTCTTTTGATGAGTCCTTGGTTGGGAGGATGAGTCAAATTTGGTATATCCCCACTTGGTTGGGAGATTGATGTATGTATGAGTCTTTGGTGATAGGAAGGTCAAACTCACATAGTCGAGTGATAGAGTCATGTTATTCTTTTGGAAAATATTTGCAAACTTTGCATGTGCTCAGGGGGAGAATGGATGATATAGTGCATCTCAGCATGTACAAAGGGGGATTTTAATCAGAAAATCCAGCATATGCTTAGGGGGAGCATGATCAATGTTTATATTCAGTTGTTCATATATGGAAATCTTCTTTTTGGTCAGCCCTTTGCCCTTGATATCAAAGGGGGAGAATATCCCGGTACGCCCTTTTCCCTTGATGTCAAAGGGGGAGAGTATTTTGGTGTTGCTTGTTATCTTTAACAGTTTCTACAGCTTGCGGTAATCAACATCAACATAGTTTCCATCAAGTCCAAAGGGGGATATTGTTAGCATTATGATGTATGTGTTGTATTTGATGGCAACCCACTTGTAGCAGAACAACTCACTTGTATATGGTAACTAGATGAATCTACAGAAGAGATATCAGATGTGACAGAATGCATGATAGTAGTGTTTACAAATATGATGAAATGGAGGGCAGCTTCGATGAATCGGTTCAGAAGGCAACTCACTCAGATGAAAGATCATAGTATAGCAGGTAAACAGTAAAGAATTACAGATCAATCTTCACAGAATGAAAAAAGGGTGGTATATGCAAGTTCACCATTGACCAAGCTGCGTATACATGCAGGTTCACTATATACAAGTCGCGTATACGTACACACACACTTTCATAGAAGGAAAAGCACGTATGCCTTGGAAAACTAGGCTTTTGGTCTGAAGTATTTGGTCCATGGTATTTTGATCCATGGTATTTGGTCTGAGGTATTGGCCCTAGGTATTTGGTCCAAGGTATTGGTCCTAAGTGATTTTGATCCATGGTATTGAGAAAGGCCTAAAACTATATAAGGAGGAGAAGCTCATTAGTCCTAAATGGACAAGAATTTGAATATTTGATGAAGTATGAGATCCAGTATGCAGGTTATGGGTTTATGATGCTCTGCTTGATCTGAATCAAGGAGGAACCTTAGTGGTTGATGGAGGATAAGATTTAATTATGGATCGGGATCTTAAGACTTGATATGAACTATCTTTATATGGTTTGATCATGTATAATCTAGATCTAAATACTAACGCATGTTTTATTCTGTAAATGTTGTGATCTGAGTATAACTGAAGTCTGGAATAACTACAAAATTATGAATTAATATTTACAGATGTATACCTTGGTTGTCTTTGGTAAAAGCATGTATACATGCAGGTTCGACACATCAAAGTAGCGTATACCTTATGAACTATGATGTTTGAAGTTACAGAATTCTGGGTTTTGCTTTATGTTCTGGTGACTGCATTCTGGTAACAATGTTCAGATTGATTGATTGTGATTTGCTTCAGTGATGATGGATGAGATATAATAATGGATCAAGATCATAATGACTTATCATTATGTGATTTGATGGGCTAGATCTGGTTGCTAACACATGTATTATCCTTTACATGTGATGATTTGGGTATGTTTGAAGCCAGGAGTATCTAGCCTGAAAATTTATGAAATGTGGTCCCTCGAGGAAGAGAGAAGGTTGTAGCCTTCTGTAGGTCGGTGCCTACGTACTAGTAAACATATTGGCTAGTACAAGAGCTAGGGGGTTGTAGCTCCCTTCCAGTAGAAGTTGGAGAACAAGAGAAGGTAGTAACCTTCTGCAGGTAGAAACCTGTGTACTGGTATGAGTCTGCACTAGTACAATGTTGTAAACATATTTTCTTATTATTAAAAGAAGACAGAGACGACAGCAGCAGGTGGTTTTTACCCACACTGGGTTTCCACCATAAATCTTGGTGTTCATGTGTGTTTCTTATGTGCAATGGTTCATTCTGTTATTAACTGCACATGGTTACTATTTAATGTTTAATAAAGTATTGATGCACAGATTAAATATCAACATATGATGAATTCACTGAACCATTAGTTTGTTGGATATACACTTGTTTCCTTAAACACAGTTGCGTGTACACACAGGTTACCTTCACTGATGTAGCATATATGAATTTGAGTATGAAAAGAAAAAGATTATTGATTTGACTAATATTGATTTACCCCCCCCCCTCAGTATTATTTCCAATAGATTTGAGGGTGGATGGATAAGCCTATGGGTTCTCTTATTCCTTGTGTATATGTGCATGCATCATACATGTAAATGTGTACGTTGTATCATGTCATCTGTGCAATTGTGATATGTGCATGTGGCATCATGTTATGTGTACGTGGTATGCCACCACATGTATATATAGACATGTCTATTACTTGTTTGGGTCTGTGTATTATGTATTGTTTCTGGGTGGAATTGGAAGAGCCTCTGTATTCCCATTTTTTTGTCGACAAAACACTACCTAGTTTGGTAGTACCCATAATCGTGAATGGGCTTAGGGGTGGAGGTGAGCCTCTAGACTCCCTTGTTGCCTTGGAAACTAATCCAACATGACAATGGGATGGGTACCTAAGCATTTATCCTAGAGGGTATCTAGAGCCCTAGAGCAATATGATTGTGATCCAACATGATTTTGGGGTGGGTACCTGGGCAGTTAGCCTTGAGGGTACCTGGATCCCTAGAGGAACACGACTGTTGAGTTGGTACCTGGACGAATAGTCTAGAGAGTACCTAGAGCCTTGGAGCAACCACTTTGGGATTGGAACCTTGACCATGGAGGACATGCTATAATCTGGGTGCTTTCCAAGATAAGTAATCGACCTTATGTGGGTACAACAAAAGAAGAAGTCGTCAAATCAATATAAGTATCAATGTTATATTGATCTTCCAAATTTTTAAATTATGAGCACGATTTATGATAGCTTGGATTATTTAGCTAACCTGATGATATGTTCTAGTTTGTGATGAATTTATTTATGCAGTAACCTGGTTTGTCGTAGGAATTATGGAAAATTCCAAGTTCACTGCAATGATAAACTACTAATAATGTATCATTTACATTCGTTACATTTTTCTTTAGGATGAGTCTCATGGGATCTACTTGTCTATGATGTAGGAATAGACATGAGATTTCTCACTTTAGATGGACAAAGTTGGTTACAGGAGGGAACAACAACAGTATGCAAAAACCAAAGTTTTTTAGGAACAGGTCCATTGTGGGATATAATAACCAATGATGCCAACTGATTTCCATAAAGATGCAATGACCAGTATGATATTTTTGAGGTAGGGATATGCCTTGGTGTTAAAACCCTATGATGCAAGGATGCATAGAAGGGGGGTGACCGGATTTCCCGAGGGACTGGGAAGCAGAGAAGGGAAGGCCAGAAACTAAATTGGTTTTTGGTCATGAGCATAGCTAGTTGGAATCAGAAGCACATTGGGGTGCCCAAAAATGATGAGTTGGGAACTGTTCACTAATTGAACAAGAAGCAAAAAGATAACAATGCTGGATATTGGAGGCAGGAAACACTCCAAGAAAAGGGAGCAAATCCAAGATCGGATTGAATCAAAAGATGAAAAAATGGGCCATTGGAAAATAGTTAATTTTATAAAATAAAGGTTACTGAGTGGCTGGGTAAACCATGATGCATATAACATGTGATGTAAAAGTTGAAACGCGTTATATATATATATAGCTCCATCTTAGTTGTGTCAGGTCTTTTAAGCATTTCTTTTTTTTTCCTGTTTGTACATGTTTCATTGAACATCGAAAACGATGTTCCCCTAAGGGGGAGGGGTTTGTGATAGACCAACCACCTATTTTAAGCATTGTAATGTTGATGTAAATAAAATTATGCAAGGGTTAGATGAGATAGTTTTCAAAGTCGAGGGAGGGAGATGGATCGAGATTATCAAGACAAAAATTGGGTCATTAAGTGGAAACGATGGCATGTTGGCAAGCATGCTCAAAACGTGACATATCAACGAAAAATAATCAGGCAAAATCAAGGACAAAAAATTATCTCCTGGAAAATAGTTACAAGGAATTAAAGACAAAGTTAATTGGGGGCCACGTTATGGAGGGATAACTCATGGCTGAACGAGTGCAGATGAATTCACCATTTTTCGGTAACAAGAAGACAATGGACAGAGAGGAACAAGGAAGAGGGAGAGATAAATCATAAGAGAAATTTTTAGGGGATGAAGATGAGTAGTGTTTGCAACAATCTCTAGGCTCCTGATTAGGAGTGGAGGCAATGGGACTCAAAGGTTGAACACTAGGTGGAGATAGTGAAGTAAACTTTAGATTCCCGATAGTGGCAGAGAACAAATCCTTTAAGCGCTCCCCCTCAATTCTAAAATGTAGCTAGCGGACGACAACTACAAGTGACATTGACATTGGTGACAACTCATCTAAGGTTGGGCGGAAAAATAGGATCCTTATCTCATTTTCCATAATCAACAAAAAAAGATAAGTATTGCTCTATTTCTATATGCCATTGTGTTTCTCGAATGTCTGCGTATAAATCAAATGTATAGTATATTAACCACATGGTTTTTTTTTCCTACTAATATTGAATAATAAGGCCTGCCTCTTTTTACGTATTTGAATGAAATGAGTACTGGTAATTCTAAGGTTAAATATCCATGAGTGGAGCACTTTTTGGTCACGTGGATCCCCTTTCTCAACTTGGGAGTTGGACCAGTGGTTGCTTTTATCATAACATGTCATCTTTATCCTTTCTGATGCATGCACTCTGCATCTTACCTTTTTTTTTAGCCACTCCTTCCCCTACTATCTTGAACATGTTCATGAAGCTCGATTTTGGAACCGCTTATGTTTCACCTATTGCCCAACCTTCATTCAATTTAGTATTACCAACATGCACAACTATTTACTTTTCCCAATGGCTCTCAAGATAGATATTGTTACGGTGCCACTACTCAAATGTATATCTCCAAGGCCTGGGTTTAGTTTACTAACTATATAGGTACTCAAGCTTTCTCTCCCTTTCATTCTTAAGCTTCAGTTGTAGTAAGGTTGTGAGGAAAAATTAACTTATATTTCGAGAACAAGGTCTACCATAGCTCAAATAGGACTTGGGTACCTCACAGGGAATAAAAGTATGAGAAGTTGCAGTGTGTGAAAACACATAAGAGCTTACATTCCTGTCAAAACAAATTGTTCCTTGCTACACAAAGTGGGAGGGAGGCCTAACCCTCTAGTTATTAGTAACACCAGCATAAATGACAATTTTTCACTGATCTAAGGGAGGTTAGAATATTAGAGCTTAAAATATTGAGCCCAAATCGACCTTGGGTACATCATTTATTTCCTATCAATGAGAAGCACAACCTTTTACACAAAAGATTGAACCATATAGAGAGAAGAAACAAACTAAAAATAACTTTTTATGATCAACTGATTCATTGTAGTAATATGGTGGTGAGTTCCATACAATGATATTGTATGACACAACACCCATATTCCAAGCATTAAAGGATGCCCTTAGTACATATGGATTATCGAATTGAAATCTCCATGATGAGGTAACCTCCATCAAGAAGTCATGTTTCAAGTTTTGTTGAAAACAGAGTTTGTTTGGCCTATTTTCAAAATGGTACCTTTCACCTATGTTGTATAACTGATGTTGGGCAAAGGAATGCTAGTTGTAAGTTGTTTGATCAAGTCCTCCAGCAAGCATAACCATTGTGTTTCATTTATATCATTGAGTTTGGAACCCTAAATGGATTACTAGAGGAGCTTGAGGATAACGTCAAGTCATCATGCTATATACACCTTATGAAAAGTATGTGCTATATAGGGCAAGACAAAATTGCATGGCCCTGCCATTAGAGGGAATATGGAGTAAATGATATTGATCCTCTTTCAAAAAAAAATTTAAAACTATTTTGGTCCATTACTTTTTCTAAAAGAACACATAGCAACACAATAATAAAATGTCATTTGATAAGACCCCTAATAGACACTCAAAACTCATAAATGGGAGACAAGGTTATGAGTTTTCACATTTCATATCCTCTTACCACATGTTTTGCAGGTATTCGCTTCACCTTTTATGTCAATTTGTCTATCCCCAGGGGGAACTCTCTAGCCTCACATACAATTATATGGATTTATACATTCTTTTGGTCATGGGAATTCCTTATAGCCACCAAGTCTGTAATAATATCCACCATGTTTTCCAAATTAAGGATTTATTCTTAAGTATTCTAGGCACTCTTATTTGTAACAAAGGTGCTTATCGAGTCACTGCATCTTTTGAGCAAGCTACATCTTGGCTTTCTGCTTTGTGAAGAAGGTGCTTCATAAAAGTTCTTAAATGAAAATAATCCTCACAAATTTACTAAATAAATTAGGATATCAAATTCCATGCAAAAAAAAGAATACTTTTTCAATGAACTTGGAGCTAGTAGTTGCTTCAATTAGTGTTATTTGTTGCATATTATTTAGGAGTCATTTATATTAGACTATAATGTGCAGAAAGGCATCATCTTTGAGTTTGAACCCTTTGTTGTAAGCAACTATAACACACACACACACACACACATATATTCATTATTCAAGAAACTAAACTCTACTCACTTCTATGTAGTTATTATGGGTTTCTAGTAATTGGAGGCCAGAGGTTGGGGCAGATTATGTCATGAATGACCATATTTTAGAAGAGCTATAGAAGTTTCAATGCAATGGTTGACTAAATTCTATGAAAAAGGGCACGAGGTCATTGTGAAAGGATAAGTATTTTCACGACACCTCGATTATGGTCTAGAATAGAATTTGATAACAAAGTTATTTTGTTTGCATAATACTGCCATGGATCTTAATGTCGTACTTGTAGATATAGTATTTTACAAGACAAGAACAAATGCCAAAAATATCTTTTATGGCTATATGTGAGGTGTGTAGTAGTGAGAAGTGATAAAACATTCATTCATTTCCAAGGACCTTAGTGGTCGTGGATTCCATACTAAAAAATGGAACACAGAGGCATGTACACAAAATTGAATGATAATATCCTCAACTGATCAGAAAGACTATCAATAGGATTTTTAAGAGAGCTCAATGTGTCACATACATTATGAGAGTGTTTGGTGCATCTCTAAAAAATGATTATATATATAATCATAAGAAAATTTTCACCTTAGCCCATTCTTGTAACCGCACCATCAGAGTGGGATAACATGGTAACCATCACATGTTAATTAAGGGAGTGTGTTGCAATACTAAATTTATTTATTAGTACCAATTACATGTAAAATCACAAGGGTTTAACTTTAATCATAGACCCCATTGTACCCTCTTTGATAAATATTTTTCATATGCACAAATATTAATATAATTTCTTGTGGTCTAGAAGGCTGGTGAGACTTGTCTCTGGGACTTGCCATATACCTTCCAAATCTATTTACTCAGGAACTAGGATTGTTCTAGGTTTATGGATAGGTATTTATTTTTTCCATTAAAGTTTGAGTCTAACTAATTCATTCACAACAACTTCTGGCAATTCTACCTTATCAAGTTTAAATAAAATAATTGCATATATAACAGAAAATAAAGATACAGGAAAAACCATCCAAATTATTGTATTGATCTGTTTTCAAAAAACTGAACATTCCACGAAAATCACAGTGGGCAAAAGAATGCCCCACCTAACCAATGAGAACCAATACCCTCCCCCCCCCCCCCCCGCGCCCAAGCTAGTTTCACATCCAAATTTTCTTTTCCTTGATAGGAGCTAGGACATTCTCTTACCACGCCAGGTCCAACATAGGGTTTCACTGACCACATAGGGTTCAGTTTGTAATTCCACTAGCCAACCAACTCATAAACTCCTTTTTGGAAGTGCCTTGTTGTAACAACCCTGGTCAAAAAATCCATGTAATAATAATAAAGGCAAAATAATAACCAAGGTCATGGGACACATATTCCAAGATGAATGTTAGGAAAACACATAGTGACAAGGATCATTTGTGATTAATTAATGGCTATGGAAATTGGCAAAGGAAATAATAAAGGCTTTGGAAAGGCATGACACATTAATTGGCATTTTATTTATGAAAATAATGGAAATTAGGAGAAAAGGAAGGTGGAAGGTCACAGGTTGCATGTGAGGAAAATGAAGGAAAATAATGGAAAATTGAAGAAATTAGAGGCCTCATTAATAAAAAGGCTTCTGAGGATCAGTTGAATGACTTTTTTCAGTTTTAGCTTGGAGCTCTCTATTCTTCTCTCTCTCTCATACTCTTGTACACTTAGATTTTTCTTGGAGCATCCTTGGAGGAGTGTGACATACTTGGGATTTGGAGCAAGAAGGAAAAGGAAGAGAAAGAAAGTGCAAGAGGACATTAGGATCAACATCTACAATGGGTTTTTCTTGTAGGTACCAAGTTGCATGTATGATTTCCTTGCTAGTATTGGCATGAATGGCACATGCATGTGGTTTCTTGGTTATGATCTATCATTGGCATGGAGGACTGATTGGATTGATGATGGATTTTCCTAGCCTTTCCATTTTATGGATAACCATGGTGTTGTGGGTGTCTTTTCTTTGTTTTTTGGTTGGTTCTCATGTTCCTTATGGTTGTGGGTTGAGTTACTAATTCCTAGAAGCCTTGGTTGGATAAACACTTTGGAAGCCCTATAACAACTTGGGTTGAGTTACTAGTCCTAGAAGCCTTAGGTGAACAAACGCTCTGGAAGCCCTTAGTGGGTTGAGTTATTAGTCCTAGAAGCCCTAGTTGGATAAACACTCTGGAATCCCAACAACAACTATGGGTTGAGTTACTAGTCCTGGAAGCCCTGGTTGGAACAAACGCTATGGAGCCCTAGACAATTTGGGTAGAGACCAATCTAGTGATGGTTAGTGATGTATGGCCATGAGGTGGAATCACTAGTTGAGGGTTGTGGTGGTTTCGCCTCTGGAAGCCTTGGCTTGGTTTTTCTGGATTTGTTCCATGAGATCCCACATTCATGCTTGGAATATGGCACGAGGTTGATTGGCTAGAAGAAAGATTTGGTTCAACCAATCTATGGTCGGGTGGTACGTAGAAATCCCAGACCTGGTTTCATTTTGCATATGTTAATAAGAGCTTCTTTCCTCTTGTATTCGATGGGTAAATATACTTGTTCGTATGTGGTTTTTATTATTGTTATATCTTTGTTATTTATGTTGAATATATGTTGGTTATGAGGATGTTTTATGACAATCTTGATGTATGACTCTCACCATGTTTTGATTATCAAATTAATGAACAATGAATATATGACCTAATAGATGATAATGCAACTATTGTGATAAAGCATCAATACTTACTTACGAATCTCATATAAGTATGAGACCCCTATGCTCAGTTATGTTGTTATGACATGTAGATTACATATTTGTGATATGTTTGACGAAATGTTTGTCATGGCTAGTAGGGGTCCAGTCAAGTCATGATCAAATGTTTTCATGTCTAGTTTCCATGGTATATCATGTCTGGAATTTTCATGAAGTTCTAGGTAGTGGCCTAAGTCCTAGCCCTGAAAAAGTGGCAAAGAATCTGGGGTTGTTGGCACAAAACTGCCTGAAAATGGTCACAGTCACATGGATGCCTTGTTGTGGGAGAAACTTGAGGGTCCCAATTGCATGCATGCCTTTTCATGGGAGCGACTAAGGCTCTAGGGCAGTGAAAAAACAAGTTGCCTCAAGGGTTGGTCACCTGTAAGGGACGGTTGGCTTCTGAAGGTTCTATAGCATATGTGGAAGGTCAAAATGGTTTTTTTTATCGGTTCCACTTCCTTAACTATACATGGGGAGTTGAATCACATCATAGTAGCCTCTCACCACATATTTACCCTGACGAACCGGTTAACTTGGGTAAATGTGGGAGGAGGGCATTACACTTGCCTCCCTCAACAACGTTCTGTTATGAGGGTATCAAGCTAAACAACTTTTACTTTCCTCTCTTAGGCCCCTCCAACCAGACTCCAAGTTCACAAGGTTGTTTCAGGCTTTTTCCCCTCTCACCCTCTTGGCTAACTTTTCCCCTAACTGCGATAATATATCCCCATGGAGAGGAATCTAGACAGGCAACTACATCTGCCCATAGCCCTTCTTGGGCTTTTCTCAACTATCTTCTAACACTATGGAATGTGAAAGTATATTTCTACGTCTTTTTCCACTTTAATATTCATGGTTGATTAGATGCAATATTTTATTAATGTACAATTACAAGATAAACATTTATCCATAGCCCACCAAGTAACTTTAACAAAAGTAAATAGAATATTATAATCTACGGTATTACAAATTTACATTTAAAATATATTTTATAAAAATAAACACATCCACAATAATTATAATATATTATTTTTATACGTCCACCTAGGGTAGCTCAAGTCGCGATGGTTGTGGAATGAAGTCTCACCGAATGAGAAATCTTAGGTTTGAATCTTGTGCTATCCTTTCCCATAGTGGGGTGAATAACGGACATGTAAACTCCAAAATCAGAGAGTCCTACCAGGCTTACTATATATATATATATATATATATATATATATATATATATATATATATATATATATTATATATATATATATAATATATATATATATATATATATATATAATAATATTCTTTTACAATATTTATATAAAAGTAAAAAAAAATTAAACAATATATCAATTACATTTATCTACAACTAACAGGGAATTTAAAAAAAGAGTTGTTTTATTTATATAGTTATTTGTTATTTAAATTGATTAATTATTTAAATTTTATTATTAATATTTTTACTGATTTATTATTAATATTAAGTAAAATTATATAATTAAATTTGCATATATTTTTTTACTCTTACTTATTAAAGTGTTGAAGAAATAATAAATAATAATAGACAATAATAACTCTATTTTTAATATTTATATTTTTCGTTATTGATTTCTCTATGTACAATTTTAAATTTTTATTATATTTACTTTAATTTAATTATCAATTTTTTTTGCAATATTTTATCATATTTACTTTAATCTAATTATCAATACAACACTACATATTACATTATTACATTAGTTCATGATTTTGTTTTATAAATAGCCACTTTTACTATAATAAAAAAACCACTCCCCATAACTCATACTTTTGTCTTTTGTTTAAAAAATTAAACTTGCAAAACCATATTGTCTTTTAAATTGAAAAATACTCTATATAAGATAAATAAACCTACATTATGAGAATTAATAATCTACTAATCAAAATTTAACTTCTCTTACCTAATCCGTTTAGATTCAACCCCTCAAGTTAGAGTCGAAACAGCCCATTAATTTAAAAATAAACGACAGCCATTTATTTTTAGATTATTCGTTTAAATAATCGTTTTCATTTAATCAAATTCAAGTTGGGTTGAGATTGCACTACTCACACCAAAAGACAAATGGTTAAATAATCTTTTGCAGTCTATTTACTACGTTACTTAGACCCAAAAATTAATAATTATATTATATTTTTTATTTATTTATATTGAGTTGACATGGCATTATTTATAATAAAAAAATTTAATATGAATTTCTTTTTAATATTGGTTGGTTTTATAATTTTTATATATTGAGAGGGATTAAATTTTTTTGATACGCAATTTTTTTAGTGTAAATTTTGAAAAAATGTTTATATGTGAAGAGATTTAATCACTTTTAGTGCTTGATTTATCGTGATTTTCTCTCTCTATAAATTTTTTCATTGCCTAAATTGTATTTTTTAATATATATATATATATATATATATATATATATAGTTAGCAGAGTATTAGTTTCACATGTGTCAAGACACCAAGACGAGGAGGGTATGCCACATGTGTGCGACGAGCGCCCGAGTCGGTTTTATGTGACGAGTGAGTTATCTTCAGTTATGTGTGACGTGTCGACTTATGCGACCATTGCACGAGTTCAGTTCAAGGCGATGGGCGAGCGCGCCCGAAGATACAACAAGAGGGAGCGTTTGGTTAAACACACCCCGAAGAGTTGTGCGATGACGAGTTGAGTGACGGTGCGACGAGTTACTTGGAAATTCGGCTAGTATGGGTGCACACATAACGAGTTTATAAGGGAGTTGAAAACCTGAGTTTGGGCCGAGGTATGGAGGAGGATGCCCTAAGCGAGCCAACGTGCGAAAGTGGACCCGACAGTTGAATGGACGAGTTACATGGTCAGCCTGGGGTGGACCGACCTGCCTAAACACTTGGGTGATGGATATAAGTATGGGAGGACGAATTGAGGAGAGAATCATCAGGCGACAAGAATTCTTAAGCAAGAGAACTTGGCGACTTAACAAGAGCGAAGGATAAGGCCAAGGCAAGGTGCAGGTGGACGAAGCGCTGAAGTGCCGAGCTAGGCTTGAAGGAAACAAAGGTGAGCTGCACGCTGGGCGAGTGTGCACGAACGAGTTTTGGGACACGACAGTCGAGTGAGCGGTGAACGGGTGGACAATTTCAGTGAACGGGTGCGGGCAGGCATCAAGTTGATAGGATGACCCAAGTTGCTGTGGGCGCGACCGAAAGTCAGGCTACCCGACCGAGTTGGGCGACCCGACCCGAGGGTGTGGCCGAATGAGCTGACCCGCGGGTGCGGACGAATGACTTGACCCGTTTTGTCACACCCCTAGGCCAGTGATAGTCTTTCGACCGCTCTTGGCGAGGTGCGGCACCACCGCACACTTTCTTTTCACCAATACTTGTGCTCATGGACTACGCCTAACCACTTATTCCTACTTAGCTTGTGATTCTCAACCAAGTATTATTATGTTATCCTTTATACCAATGAACACCCATACACATTCATTATCAACAGCAATTATAAACGAGAACACAATTGCACAGTATAAAGGGAGGGGCAACTCCCTGAACAATGAGTCTGCGCAACAATATATTACACAACAGTTTACAATGTACAAGTATACTTGGCAAGTCCAAGTTTCATACTTAGTCAATTTTACAATCAAGGCAAAACTCGGTTGCCTTCCTTCGTTCACCTTCGTGCACACTTGCACGATGGGCGGGCGCTCACCCGAGCCACCAAGACACCCACGCCAAGACTTAGCACAAACAGGCACTACACGTTCACCGTGCACGCCTCAACCGACCTTCGGGCACACCTTGCCCAACACCTTCACCCAACTCCAAGTGCGACCTCTAACCGTGCGGCTAAACCAAGAATAGTGCATGAGATGTGCGCCTTCACCTCTTGTCTTCTGCGCACTCCAACTCTTGTGCGAAGATGTGTGTTGATCGAATGATGTTTGAAACGCTCCAACGCTCCCATAATATATAGCCAAGCTTGGGGCTAAGTCTGGCGCCTAGCCGACTTGCCCAACGCTTGTGCACACCCCTTAAACCAATGTTAAACGCCCAATATACATGTCGGCCTCCAACATATCTCGCCCAACGCTCCAAGGTGTATATATATGTCAACGCTCTCCATAGATCGTCGCATATGTTTCATCACAAGTTCGTCGCATATGTGTCGCGCCTCCATCGCATGACCGTCACACATCGCAGCTCGTCCTCCCAACCATGCGCCCGCCCAGCTCGTCCGTCGCCCAAACGTGTCGCACGCCCGGGTAGAACCTCAAGTTGTTACACGTTTGGGCGGGCCTGCACGAGTAGGACAGGCCGACAGACATCCAAACAATGCATGGGCAGTGTGAACGATGAACTTTGAACGTGGGCAACCTTGCATGTTGGTAGGTGAGCACTCGTGCATGGTGCGACTAGGCAGCACGACACGACACAACAAGTGGGCGAACCTGAACGACAAGTTATGTTGAAATATGGCAACAATAATATTCCAATTTAATTTGTCCTTGAATAAAATTGTGAATTAAAATCGAATTTAGTCTTAATAGCTACTTGGAAATAATTACTTAATTTATTTTAAATTAATTAGTTGGATAAATTCAAGTTAGAAGTCTTTCTGAAGTCATGCAAGAGTTATCCCTTAAATTAAGGAGATAAGATTGAATTATATTTGAGTTGTAATTAGTTAACTCAGTGTACTGAGTTAAGTCCAGTTAAATTAGTTCCAAACTGTGTGAGGAACCAATAGTGAGTTAAAAGTTAGTTGATGCGTTAATGCACTCAACTAGTGCTACTCAAGTTAACTAAAGATTGCCTCATCAGAAACTCATGCATGTCTATTCTAAGAAAGACCCAGTTGAGAGTAATTTTCAAAGACAGTGTACTATCAGTTTCATGTGTTTTCTCATGGAGAAAACTCATGCATGCAGTCAAGGATTCATCCTTGAGGATTGCGCACTTTTGAAGGTTTGTTTTTCCACTTGGTAATAGGCTAATCATCCATAAGGAACAACACAAGGAAATAGGAGCTTGGAGGGCAAAGAGGACTGCTGGAGAGAAGCCAAGATTGCCTGTGAGCATCTGTGAGGATTGTACTGAGAGCTGGCTAGTTGTGAGAGTTAGGGCTTTGTATAATTCCTATGTATTTCCACCATGTATGCTAATACAATAGTGTGGGGTTTTTATCTAAGACTTTCCCCAAAGTATTTTCATCTGTATTGTGCTATTGATTCTTCTTCTTTTGGTTATATTGTTCAACTCGATCTTTAAGCTTCCGCAAATTGATAGTAGAAGTAGGTTATAGTATTCTGCTTTGATTTATATTACATTATCGGGTTAGCCTATCACAGATTTTCTACAAGTTACAAGTGGGCGGCCCTAAACGATAGAATTGCAGGTGGGTGTTGTTGAACAAGGGCGACCCAACCCAGTGAGGTGAGCGACCTAACATGAGCATGCAAACTGCGGAATTTTAAAGAAGCTTTGCTGAGGTGAAATTTGGTGTTTCTAGCAAAGCCTTAATTTGTACTTGTACTTGTAAAAGACTGGATTATTGTATTATTGGGCAAACTCTATAATCTGGGAGTTGCCCCTCTCATTTAAAAGAAAGTATTTTCATTGTGCATTCATATGATGATATGGTGATGATGTAAATGTTATTTCCGCTGCGTAATGATAATGCTTAGTAGAATTGAAGAAAATAACTAAGTGTTGAATGGTTAGGTGTATTTCGTACTCATAAGTATTGGTGAAAAGTAAGTGGGTCGTGATGTCACACTTGCCTATGTGCGGTTGAAATACCACCGCTAAGATAGGGGCATAACAACAAGGGAGGCATTGCCCGTGGATTCATGCTTGCCATTCGGCTCCTATTACAAGTCCCTCATTAGAGGCGAATCCTTGGGCATGCAACGTACTTGTTTTTCCACTGGTTTCGCCTACTGCTACACTGCGATAGGAGGGGATCTTTCCCCCACCAGCTTGGGCACTCATATCCCCCTATTAGAGCCTTCAAGTACGAAAACGATTGCAAAAAATGTAGATCTCACGTTGTCAGATGCTTCAATATTTGCTCGTAATCCTAGCAGATCTCATTTTTCTTCACATAAAATTATTTTAATTGGTATGTTTTTATTATTATTTTATATTAAAATTTGAATGAACTACCCATTTCTCTCTTACTAAGAGATAATTAGCTAAATTATTTTATTTTTAATTATTTATTCCTTTTGAACATTGAAATATTTTACTAAGATCAACATTATCACACTTTGTACATATACACACACATACAATATATATTCAAACAATTTATTTAAGTTCTATGTTTTATAATGCTTTTAATTAAACTAACTATAATCATTTCTATTTTTATTACAATGGACATTATTTTTTATTTAGAGTATTGTTTTAAAAAAACACATATGTCACTTTGAACATGACCCAAATATATATTATTATATATATATATATATATATAATATTATAAAATATAAACAATTTATTCAAATTCTATGTTTTATAATGCTTTAAATTAAAAACTAATTATACATCTTTATATTTTTATTATAATTGACTTTTATTTTATTATAAATATTGTTTTAAAGATACACGTATCAACTTCACTTTGAAGACGAATCTATTCACTCATCACTCTTATAGTTAATTATAAGATAAACATCTCAACATAAAAACAAAACTAAATAAAAATCTCAAGATAATTAAAATCAACTTAATAAAAAAATTAATATTATTAAAAAACAATATAAAACAAATTCAAATATGATGTAGTTCATCATCAAAATCAAAGAAAAAAGGAAACTTGATGATGAACAATACTTGTTGGTAAAATTTCTCTTATATAATTTTTACTAAAAAACTTTGCTTAATTCATTATGGATTACAAAGAAATCACCATCTCCTCCACCGACTAAAAAAAACTTAATATTCTAAAAAGGAGTTGTCTATAATGCGACTTTTTGGAGATTCCGGTGACGGAATCCGACGGAAGAAATGAGGCTAAATCTTGATTTTTAGCAATTAAAATGGTTTTTTAACTGCATATTTGGATTCAGCGCCCTGAAAAACCCTGGGAGCCATTGATTGTGCAGAAACTAGCTATCAAACTTGGGATTCCAATGAATTGCTGCTGGATTTTGACCGGAAAAATCCGCCAGAAAGCCTTTCAAAAAGTCGCGTTATAGACCACTGCTTCTAAAAATAATGTCTCACTAAATGTTACACCGCTGATATCAACAAAACTGCAACCCATAAAAAACCTTTTATTTATTAATATGAATCTGTGAGTCACCTTGCTACCGCCATACACTAAAGACACACCAACCCAACATTACGTTTCATATAAATCCTCACTCGGCATAACGCGTCGAATTTTTTTATCGAGTTTTCAAAATTTTAATATCTATAGATATTTATATTATTATAATATTAACATATTATTATATTATTAATATAACTGGATATAAAATTTATAGAAATAATAATGACATATCGGATTTTGTCCAATCCACCGAGAGTAAACGTGTGGTGGTTATCTATGTCAACTCTCTAATAATTAAAAGGCTTACCACTACCTACAATTGGAATTTTGTTGCACTTCCACACTTTCCTCGCTCCTTCCTCCAGGACGGCAGACGCGATCCTAATTTTGACGTTGAAACCGGTGTGATAAGCCCTTCCATATGACCGTGACCGAGTCTCAGCCACCATTCCCCTGGTGGAGCTGGACCTTGACACGTGGGTTTCGAAAGGCCTCCAATTGCATCACACGGATTCTCCCAACCATGTAAATCGGAATGCCACGTCAAACAGGCACACCCCACGTCAGAGCGGGTAGGTCCCAGAGCCGCAATCGTGGTCAAGAAATCGGAGACAGACCCGTTAGACAGCTGTTTTCACTAGCGGGTTGCTAGGAGCCGGCTGGTCAAACGCGGCAGATTTTTCGTGCCACGTTGCGAACCTTCATCTTGTATACGAATAAGCATACGGTGACGTATACGGGAAAAGGAAAGGAGGAGAGATGGGTTTGATTGATTGGGTGGCCCTCCGCGCACTGAAAATCCGAAGGCTGCGAGCTGGAAAGGCCATCAAATGACGGTAGACGAAGTCGGGAAGAACACGTCGTGAGACAGCACGCAACGGGAGCTTCGTCCGATTCGCCATTTCAACGCTGGAAACCCTGTAGCTGAGCCGTGGTATATAAATACAGATACCCTGTTATTTATGTTCATTTCCATTAACCGTTAAATTTAATGAACGGGCGGAAGCTGAAAGATTTGGAAGCGAATACATCGCTGCTGTTTAAAGATCGACCATTGGAGGACGAAATACGACATAATTCCAATAAATTTGCGAATCGCAGAGCTGGATTTCTTTCCGAGTTCGAGTGAAATTTGCGTACTGATCGGAGATTTGAAGGTTTGCAGCGGGGCCGTTGAATTGATAAATTTTCTGTTTTGATATGTAAAGCTAAGGGTTGGGTTTGGGGTTTGTTTATTTAAGATCTAGGGTTTGGATCTTTGAGGTGTATATTTGTGGCCGGCTGTCTCGAATTCGATGGCCATGATGCCAGCGAGGAAGAAGCGGCTTTCGATTGGGACTTTCATTCCGCCTGTAACGCTTTCGCCGATGTCTCTGGTGAACGCGCTCCTGGTTCTTGCGCAGGAGATCGGGCGGTGTTCGAAACCCCAGGCATGCCAGAGGAAAAATACTGCAGGCATCACTAGACGGATAAAGGTTTTGTCCATTCTGTTTGAAGTGGTGAAGGACTCCACAGTGCCGTTGCCTCCGTCGGCCGTGTTGTGTTTCAATGAGATGTATATTATGTTACAGAGGACCAAGATGTTTCTTGAGGATTGTAGCGAGAGCAGCCGTGTTTGGTTACTGATGCAGGGGGAAAGTATCGCGTACAAGTTCCATGAACTGAATCAGGAGATGGCGACGGCCTTGGATGTTCTGCCTTTGAAGCTGTTGGATGTCGTGGAGGACGTAAGGGAGCAGGTTGAATTGGTGCAGAGGCAGGTGAGGCGGGCGAAATTTACCGTCGATCCGTACGAGCAGAGGCTTCGGAAAGACGTCCTTGCGGTCTTGGACGAATTCGAGAGAAAAGTTACGCCGGATTCTGCAAAATTAGTCACAATTTTCAATTTCTTGGGGTTGAACGATGCGAGGGACTGCCGGAACGAGATTCAATGGTTGGAAGAGGAGATTCGCGAGCAGAGCAACGCTGGCGGTGCTGAGGCGACGGTTTCTTTGATCAACAGCTTGATCAGCTTGATTCGATACTGCAAATGCGTCTTATTTGGAGTGTCAGAGATAGAACATGTGGAGAAAATTTCTAATGTCAAGTCTCCAGCGGCTGAAATTAATGGCGAGGAGGTTTATGCCATTCCGGACGATTTCCGCTGCCCGATTTCCCTAGATTTGATGCGGGACCCCGTCATCGTCTCGACGGGGCAAACATATGATCGGCTTTCCATCAATCGCTGGATCGAGGACGGCCATTCCACCTGCCCGAAGAGCGGCCAGGTTTTGCTGCACAAAGACCTCGTTCCTAATTACGCCCTGCGCAACCTTATCCATCAATGGTGCCAAGAGCGCGGCGTCCCGTTCGAGAAGCCGGAAAAAGGGAGCAGAAACATTTCTCTGGAGAGCGTCGCCAGCACCAAAGCGGCGCTCGAGGCGACTAAAATGACGGCCGCCTTTCTGGTAGGGAAGCTCTCCACTGGCACGCCGGAAGTCCAGAAACAAGTCGCATATGAGCTCCGTTTGCTTGCAAAGTGCGGTATGGATAACCGTGCCTGTATCGCCGAAGCCGGCGCTATATCGCAGCTGGTGCCGCTGCTCTCATCTGAAGACCCTAAGACGCAGGAAAACGCGGTTACGGCTCTGTTGAATCTTTCCATCTACGAGAACAACAAAGCTGTGATCGTCGAAGCGGCCGATTCTCTGGACTCGATAATCCAAGTCCTCAAGTCCGGCCGTAGCGTTGAAGCGAAGGAGAATGCGGCCGCTACGCTCTTCAGCCTCTCTGCTGTGAACGACTACAAGAAACTCATTGGAGAGATGCCGGACGCCATTCCGGCGCTCGTCGAGCTTCTCCGCGATGGAACCCCCCGCGGCAAACGGGACGCCGTGTCTGCCCTGTTCAATCTCTCCATTAACCGCAGCAACGCGGCCAGGGTTGTTGAAGTGGGCGCGGTGCCTCTGCTGGTGAACCTTCTGACGGAAGAGGACCGTGAACGACCAGGCCTGGCCGACGATGCTCTGGCTGTGCTTGCCGTTCTGTCCGGTCAGCGCCCGGGTCTGGCCGCGGTTAGCCAGACGTCGGCGATTCCCATTCTGGTTGGCCTTCTCCGCTCGGCTTCTCCAAAGGGTAAAGAAAACGCCGTGGCGGTTCTGTTGTCGCTGTGCCGTCACGGAGGCGGCAATGTTCTGAATGCCGTGACCATGGTTCCATCGTTGGTGCCTTCCTTGTACATTCTTCTCACGACAGGCACTCACCGCGCTAAACGAAAAGCCACCTCATTACTGAAGATTCTACAGAGATGGGAGCCTCCTTCTAGAACAGTTACCTCCGTTGCTGCCCATTCCATAATTTCTTCTTCAACCGCAATGGCAGTCGTCGCTCCATTACGGTAATTCACCTGTTTAATTTTTATCGAAATGAAAAAAAAAAACAAGAAAATTTCCCTGGATCTGGGTCTTCTTGGTGAAAACCTTTGCAGAGGGCTATTTAATTTTTGGGGATTTTTGGTTTCTTGAATTGGATTAATGACTGCAAGTGCAAGTGGTTATTTATACAGTTGGATGTTTGGTTTCATTCTTTTTAAGTCTATTTATTAAGATGAAAGAAGAAAGCTTTATGTTTTGCCGTCTTTGCAAACGAAAGACTGCATCTCATCAATAAAATCACTGTTGTATTTATATTTCTGTCCATAGACAGACGACTATTTCTACGGTTCCATCCGTAAATATTCTGATAGTAATCTTCTGTCTTTTCCAGCTCTGGATTCTGTGTTTTGTTTTCAATAAAAGTATTTGTAACATGTTTTGCAATTCATAGAAACTAGACGGTGGATTGTTAGCTCTGCATTTACCTGCGAGTATCAATGGCCGAGTCTTCTCTTTTGATTCAAAACCGAAATCGAAACTGCTATAGTTGCCCACTTTGGGAATTCAGTAATAAGATTCATTGTGGAGAAAATCTCTGTGAGAACCATAGAAAATTGAAAACAAAAGCTCTGAGCTAGACTTTATAATAAAATGTATAAGCATCATTTTTTTGGCAAATTATAGCCTGTTGTACAGTCCTCATTGGAGCAGGTCATTGCTGCCATTATTAATTAACATTGTTTGCCTTTCTGGCCATAAAAGAATTTAACACTCATTGGAGCAGGTCATTGCTGCCATTATTAATTAACATTGTTTGCCTTTCTGGCCATAAAAGAATTTAACATTACATTGAAAATACTAAATATGTCACGCGTTGTTTCATTTTTCATTAATATGGATTCCAGTTAAGAGGCGTCTGGTCAAGGACAGATTTCAGGGGGCTCTGGGCATTAAAGTCACGGTTGTATTTGATTACAGGAGGTTCTGGGCATTAAAGTGACGGTTGTATTTGTATTGATTGTGTTTGAACAGATCACTACCGGCACTCAAAACAGTATCTACTCTTTAATTCACTAAATGTCATGTTATTCGTCATATGTTTGTGTTTGAGGTTGGAAGTTCAATGCTGTGTGTGCTGTATTCTTCTGCAAAAATGTATGTTCTGGTATCACTCAATTCACAAAATAAATGGTGGATTGAGAGATTGACATTCCGCCAAACATTCAAAGATTGTCATCTCCCCACAACATAAATGCGTGCGCTGTGTAGGGAAAGGTTGATTCGTTCTTCTGCAAAGAAAATCAGTTGGTATTTCTCCAACGCCGAGTCTCATTTTTCTCAATTCTCTGCAACATAAATGAGTGTGCAGTGTGGGGAAGTTTGATTCGTTCTTATGTACAGTGTGAGGGTTGATTGATTCGTTCTTCTGCAAGGCAAATCAGCACAATGTGTGGAATCTGCGATATAATAATTAATCTCCATCATATTCAACTCAACAAAATGGTATTAGACTTGGGTACCACGGATAGTCAAACATTGTTGAGCGAAGCACCGTGGTTGAATAGGTTTATCATGTGGGTGCCACGTGATGTCAAAGGATTAATATTAAACTTGGTTGAGAAAATGAGCATTGTAGAACAGGTTAAGGTAGGTTTAAAAAAAAGTGTTGAATATGTTTTTAAAATATTACATGATAATGCAATTGGTTCTAGAAATATTTGAAGATTTGTTGAATTTATTATAGTTAATAATGTGTTATTGTTATATATATATATATATATATATATATATATATATATATAATATATTAATTAAATTTAAAATAATATTATATTTATATTAAAAGTAATTACATTTATATTATTATATTATATATGTTAATTACATTTAAAGAATTATTTATATTTATAATTTTTTGAAATGTGTATATATAGGTGTAAGAGAATTTTATTTTATATATTAATAAATGGTCTTAGATTTAAAAGTTATCTTTAGTTTATTAAATTTAGTTAAAATTTGATAAATATATATTAAATTAAAGGGGCTTACCTCCAAGGTATACATATTCTATCTTTTTTGTGTTTCAACCTATGACTTTTTTGATTGTGTCAATATAATGATGGTATCAATATTAACCTATTGATTTTGGTGTTGAGAGTCTTATATAAATGATATGTTATTTGATAGTTTTTTTTGGAAGATTATTGATATAATTTTCAAAGATTCTAAATTATACAATATTTTTATTACAGGTTGCTTTTAAATGACGATGCAATGTGATTTATTACCAGCTTGGGAGGGAGAATAATCAACACCATATCTAGAACACCCCCATATTGGGAGGGCTTTTCAATATCTAGAACACATATTTCTAGAAAATCTAAATTTTCACTATCTTATTTGATTAAAATATCTTATTCTTAATTTTGCAACACCATAATATTCTGGCTCAAAGAAATGGAGAAGATCAAAAATTAAGTCTTCTTTCTTTCAACATATTGAAAGGTAACAAATTTTGGTCATTTTGACAACTTCATTGATATGTACTGATAAGAAGTGTTAACACTAAATCTCCTTTGAATGGTAAGCACCATAAATGGACTTCCTTTGAATAGTGAAGTGGATAGAAACTCAATTTTTGAGAATGAATTGTTTAAAAAACAATGCTGCTTTTTCTCTTTATTCATTAGATATTGTGAATTTCCTTATTTTTAATTAATTATACTTGTGTTGTATTTATTAATATTATAATCATTTAGTTGTAATTTTTCTTTATGTAAATCTTATTGTTTACACTATGCTCTCATTTTTGTTTGTTGGTTTAAATAATGATAATTAAACTTTACAATTATATATTTATATATGTTAAATTGATCTTAGAAACAAGTAATGACATAGGTCTTATTATTTACACTATGCTCTCATTCCTTTTTATTTGTTTAAATAATGACAACTAAACTTTTAATCTATCACTTTTAATATTTTAAATTGGGTATAAAATCGTATTAAAATCAAAATAAACTTATTAATTAAATCACTATTTTAAAACAAAGAGTGAGATTCCATCTCCTTCATAAAGAGGAGTCGATCAACCACTTCATGGATGCCTTTGTTAAGGAATAATTATCGAGTACACTAACTTTAGATACGGGTAATTAAGAAATAATCACCTAAGTAATGTAATGGATTAGAATCTAATTATCATTTATTTAACCCAGCCCAATAGACTCTACTAGTGTCATGAGTAAAGTAATGTAATTATCATTTATTTAACCCAACCCACTAGACTATACTAGAGTCATGGTTGAGTTGTGAGAGAGGTCTAGAAGTTTGTGGAAGTTTGGTGAATATGTGAAGTCGGCAAAGCTGTCAAATCGTAGGGGTGTCAACCATTTTGGATTTCATAGACTGCATAGATATCCCAACCATAGAAAATGGAAATAAAACAAATAATAATACAAAATGCGTAGGTATCCCAACCATACAAAAATATGAATTATTACAGTGGATTTTATATTAACACTATTCTCACATATATATTGTGGAGGGTCAAGGCAAACCCATCTTGTCAAATGTTGTGCTTGTATTAAACATTAAACACACTTCAGGAATATAAAAGAGGTTGAATTATGAAAATATTCATTGACTTTGATGTAAAAAAAATTAACCATGAAAATTATTTGCATTGACTATGATGTGTACATCTATTTCTAATTTCTTACCATAGTTAGAAAAATTAATATATTTTTTTTAATATTTTTTTATTTTTTATATTTTCCATTGATTTTTTTTTTTTATTTATTAATAATAAATAAAATTTGGATTTGCATATTAATGAATAGGTTGTTAATGAAATTATTATTAATTATTTTATTTGATAGTGATATTAGTTTATTTGACTTTAAGAAGGTAACACATTACTTAAAAAAAAATATTTCTATGTTCCAGAAGCATTAAGAGAAGTGTTCCAAGGTCTCCATAGTTTTAATGAGTTAAAAGGTCAAGAAGGTTGGTAGTGTTACAAATATTTTGAAATTTAGATTTAATCTGAGTATAAGTTGGACAATTTAAGAGAATGTGTTTTTCATTTTCAACCCTTTTAGTGTTAAAAAGGTGATGAACTATTTCATCTCATTGTGTTTTGGGAATTGGCTAATGCCCAATTTCACTATAGAGCTCATGAGAGTTTGTTCTTATTTTAGCATGTTTATTTTCTTCTTTGCACTAGTCAAGACAGAGATATTTTTTACTTTCAAGATTTGGGTTGATCATCTCCTTATAATATCTTAGTTTCTTTTTTCCCTTAATTAACTCTCTATCATCTCATAATTCTCGTTAAATCTTGATGTCATAACATTTCTAATATTAACCTTATTTTACAAAGTGAACTCTTTTATCCTGCAATGCTCTAGCCAAGACTGGGCATCCTTATGCCATCCCTACTTGAGCTGAAGGTGGTTTTGGTTAGAGTTAGAAGCAATTTTAGGAAACCTTCCATGTTATTTAACTTCTAATAAGATACTAGTCATAGCCTTGCTTTCAATGGGGAGAGACTTGGTTTAATGAGGGGGATAGAATAGGGTGTATTTCATCTAATCTTGAGATTACAAGTTATAAATTGCTTTTGAATTTGTTTTATCTTCCTTCAAGTCTCTTTGGAGACATTGCATCCCAAACCTTGCATCCATATAAAATAACAAGGACGATGATAATCTTAAAGAGGAGTTTTTCTTTATCCCATATCTAAAGATATGTTGAATTGCAATTGTTTTCAACTCCATAATAAGGTTTCTCTCCTCCATTTATCCTTTTCTCAAAGCTATAATTCCATTTGAGCTTGCGATGGATGTTGATTCCAAGATATTTGTAAACTACCTCCAAGTTGTTGTTTCCATATATGAAAGTATCCCATATGATCTTTCTAGATTTAATTATTATGACTTTCATTTTTTTAGTATTAATAGTCATATCCATCTTGAAACATAATACTTGAAGGATTTTTAGTTTCATTCCAAAATCATAAGCACTCCCTGCCAAAAGAACAATATCATTGGCCTAAAGAAGAAGAGTGATGACTATATCAGTGAGAGTGGGTCCAACACAACTTGCTTCTTCCAAATAATCTTCTAACTTATCAATGTATATGCCAAAAAGGACAGGGGATGAGGGACACCCTTGCTTGACAGTTAATATCTTCTAACCAACCCTCATTGGTCCTGAACATGGAAATAATGTACTTATACAACCTTTATTACAATGTAACCCTTAAATCAAGAGTAATCGGTATCACTTCCAACCTATTCTAAAGGTTTGTTTGAAGAATGGTGTCAATATATTTCATGAAGTCAATGAAACAACAAAGGAGATCACTTTTGTTATTATAGCACTACTATGTAATGATCCTAAGAGTAACAAGGTGGAACATAGTTGATTGATATCTTGTAAACCTAGTTTGGCATTCCGGCTCTTTTATCATGGTTTTCCAACCATATACCAATATTTTTTCACAAAATATGATTAAGATTGGATCATTATATTATTTTTCAGCCATCTTGATGCTTTCAGAGTGGACCATTTTTATTGGTGGGTCCTAGTTTGGTGAAGTGGCATTTGAAACCTTCTAGAAGTAGTTTGAGGCACTAAATGACATATTTTTGGGGTAAAATTGTATGCTTAAGCGTCACACCCCCAAACATTATTCTATAGTGAAATACCTTTCCAACGGTGCAAGAACAACCTCAAAAAGTTTTTCTATACAAAATCCATGTGACCTAGAAGTTAACCTTCTTTGACCACCATGATTCAAGAGAATGTCATGTAAGCCCTCATTAATCATGGAAAAGAGGATAACCATGTGATCATGATGAAAAAGTCTCTAGAAGATTCAATATTAGAGCTCTACTTATGAGTTGAATGAGTCAAACCTAACCACTAGTAGGCTATCAGATTGTGTTATAACTAGGCCACTAAGAAAAAAAGTGGTTCCATTCTGTTTCACTGCATTTTGTTCCATAGATGAGTTGATTAACTGAGAGTGGATGGAAAAAAAAAAAATAGAGTAGATAACTTAGTTGTGCATTAGAAAATGGAGAACATCAAGTTGTTATTTCCCTCATTCACTAACATCTCCTTCCAACATGTATATAGGGTGCTGAATTGAGAGGAAGATACCCTCTCTAAGTGTAGGATTTCTCTTTTATCGGGCTTGATGCATTTTGAATTCTTGGTCAATGGTGCGGTTTGTGGTTCAGAGTCCTTTGAATCCCAACCTTAATTAGTTCTCCTTTTTCTACTCTATTTTTCTTCTTTGCCCTGTTATAGATGTGGATCTTTTAGGTTTTTAGAGGAATTTTTTAATCGACTATTTGCTCTTATCTTTACCCATGGTCATATTATCATAGTTGTTCCAGTGATGTGAGGAAATAAGATGTGAGGAAATAACTCCTTTGGACTATGTTGACTTCCATATGTTCTATTTTGCTTTATTTTAGTCCATTATGGAGAACATTAGAACCTTCTCATCTCTTTTTCTGGTTTTGGATTTATCATTTTCATTTTGCACTTGATATGTATGACTCCGACATTTTGATATGTATGAAGATACACAAAGAGATGATTATGTAAATTCTTTTTTTTTTTTTTTTTTTTAAATTGGTTTTTTTAGTTGAATAAAAAACTACAAACTTAATTATACATTTAATTATCAATCTAGATAAACAGTGGATTCAAAAATTGACATTTGCCGAAAACATTCATGTGTACACAAAATAGAAAAAATTGATTACTTCTCATGCAAGGAAAATCACTTTGGCATTTCCCAAGGCCGAGTCTCCTCTGCAATATAAATGAGTGTACACCCTGGGGAAGGTTGATTCGTTCTTTGCAAGCCAAACCCATACAATGTGGGGAATCTGCAATATAAATAATGTCTATCATATTCAACTCAACAAAATGATATTAGATGTGGGTGCCGCATGTAAAAGAATTGTTAAACATATGTTGAATAGTTTATCAGGTTTAACTCTGCCATGTAATGTAAAAGAATTATTCTTAAACGTGGTTAAGAAAATCAACATTCATGGTTTTTCTCAAATAAATGTTTTAAAAATTCACATGATATGTAATTGTTCGGAAAAATTTGTATTATTATATTATTTAAATTTAACTAATTATAAAATGTTGCAAAATAGTCTAATAATAATTATATCACTACAATATTAATATTAATATTGGCGTCATTTCATAACCATATTTATAAAAAATCTAAATTTTCAAGAGATTAGTTGATTAAGATTTGCTACTCTTAATTTTACAACTCTATAATATTATGATTCAAGAAGTGGAGAAGTCAAAACTTCCATGTACATTTAACATATTGCAAGGTAACACATTTTAATCATGTTGGCAATCTTAATAATGTTGTATTGATGCGCTGTGTTAAGGGTGGATCTCCTTTAAACAGTGAAATGCATAAGAACTTCATTCTTGGTAATGAATTGTTAAAAGGAAAATACTTGAATTTTTTCTTTCTTAATGTTGTGAATTCTTTATTTTTGATAATTATAGTACTTATTTATATTTATTTAACTATAATTAAATTTTGTTGTTTATTTATATTTTATTTTTATTTTTTATTTATTTTTTATTGCTTACCTATACAATAATCCCTTTATCTTCCTTAAAATAATAACACTTGGATTTTCAACTATATATTTTATATTTTTCATATAGAATTTTTAAAACAAATATTGACATTGACATCATCGTCTTTTATATAAAGAAATATTGACATTGGTATCATCGTATTTTATTTAAATTAAGGCCAATCAACATTGCTTAACTAATCATGATATATTCCAAAATAGCTATAATTACAATGCTACCATAAGAACCAATAATGTTAATTAAAAAAATATAGTCAATTACAATATGTGATATTATTCATGATAATTTATAAATTTAATCAATATATTAATAAAGAACACAATTTTTTTGTGAGGTAAACATCCGTTGGATTTGAACTAGTTGACTTTTTTGGAGAAAGTGGAAACTTAACAAAACCCGTTCACTTACCAACAAAACACTATCAATAAGACCATGTGAACAATAAAAACATTAAACCTTAAAATTATGATAAAAATATTAATATAATTTAATGATTTATTTCATAATATTATCATATAATATTTATTATATCTAATATAAATATCAAATATCAGGTTAAACAAGTAATCCTACTACTTTAAATTAATAATTTTTAGTAATGCATAGTCTTAACTTATAAACCAAATAGCCTTTATCTGGAATATGTGGGGAAAAATAGATTCAACATCAATGAAAAAACTTAAGTCACTTTACTAAATAAATAACTTAAACTCAAATTTATAAAAAATTTGTGATTAAAATTAACCAAAAAAAATACTCTAAAAAATACCATTTCATCTCTAAATTATACTACATCATTTTATTATTAATGAAATCATTACTTAATCTCAAATAAACTCATTAATTAAAACACTATTTTAAAACAGAGAGAGAAGTTAATTAATGAATCTAATTATCATTTTATTTAACCCAAGCCACTAGACGTGAGAGAGGTCTAGAAGTTTGGTGAAGATGTGAAGTCGACAAAGGTGTCAAATCGCAGGAGTGTCGACCATTTTGGATTTCATACCCTGTCGCATCTCTGACTATATATAAAGAAAGCGTAGATATCCCAACCATAGAAAATGAAAATGAAATAAATAAATATTACAACCTGCCTAGGTATCCAACCTTCGAAAATAAACCAAAACAAATGAATTATTAGATTAGATTTTATATTAACATCATTCTCTAATACTATATCGTGGAGGGCCAAGAAATTAAACCCTCTTAGTTAAATTTTGTGTTTGTACTAAACATTAAACAAAACTTTAATAATATAAGTGAGAGAGGTTGAATTATCAAAATTTTCATTGTCCTTCACGTAAAAAGAGATGAACAATGAAAATTATTTGCCATTTACTTTGATGTGTACATCTATATGTCTAACTCCCGAAGCGTATGGTTGGAAAAATCAACA
>APFE030478510.1:20655-31905 GCA_000404065.3 Pinus taeda
ATATATATACCATTTTTCATGTTTAAGGATCTCATTTGTATCCAAAGGAGAAAGAGTGAGTAATAAAAGGTCGTGTTGAAGCCAAAGAGCAAAAATCACAGAAGCTTTGGCATTTTCAGTGGCGCGACGCATTGAGAGGGCGCGACACACTGGGTTTGTGGCATGGCGCACAGGGTTACAAGCTTGATTTCACCCACAGCCTCATCCAAAACTTCAAATGCTAAATCCTCACTTGTCCAAGTAAGTTAACATTCCTCCATGACCAATGTATGAGTTTATCTTGGTGCTTATGGTGATTTAATGGGAAAAAATTGGAACCCTACCTCCTTGCATTTCTTGTCAAAAACAATTGCATAGGGTTTAGAAATTGTATTTCATGATGCTAATTCCACTCCTAGCTATTTCTCACTCCCTCACTCCTTCATTCCCTCATTCATTTTCTCCCTCTCTTTTCATTCTCATCTACCCACTCCCTAATCCCCATATCCCTAAACTACTAATCCTAAATCCCTAATCCCACTATCCCAAACCCTAGTTAAATATTCCCAAACCCTAATTGTTGTCCCAAAGCCTAAATATTATTCCCTAAACCCTTCTATTCCCAAAAAACCTGTCAACAACATTCCCAAACCCCTCATACACATTCCCTCCACCATCCTTCATACATCTATATCTTTAGCAGCAAAAACCTAAAGACACCATAAAATCCCTTCATACTCATCTAAGAAAACTCAAACATTGGCAAACATGGAGTTAGATTCTTCCTATGATAGAGATGAGGAGATAGTCAGTGATTCTTCTAGAGAAATTCATGCACCAAGGAGACCTCACAAGGGTGGTAAACATAAACGAGAGGAGCCTACTTCACTTGCCGAACTGTTGTCTTATCTTCTTGCTGTCACATTATTTCAACACCAATCTTGTTATTAGTTCTGTGAGATGGTAGAGAGAGTCAAGTACCACCATGAGCTAGCCAAATTGTTTGTGCTCCATCTTCATAATGGCCAAGTCACTTTGGCAGGTGTGACATTCACCTTGACACCTGAGACTATTTCTCAAGCAACTGGCATTCCAAATGTCGTTAAGAAGTGGAATAAAAGGCAGTTGATTGACAGAGAGCATTATGAGCCTTAAATCAAGTCTGGTTATCAGAGACATGTCAGTAGAGTTTTTCCCTTCAGGTATATGAAGGACACATATGCTCCTTTGATGAAACTCATAATTAAATATTTCAGCTGTGAGGGCAAATTTTCTTGCCTGTATGCCCATCACATCAGATTGTTGATGCACTTCACTAGGGTGAGAATGATGAATCTCCCTTATTTTATTTGCCGAAACATTGAGAAGATGACCACCTTAGCACACATGAAGCCTCCTCAGCAGCAGTATAACAACATATATCATTTTGCACTAATCAAAATTGTGGTCTCGTAACAACTTGGTTTACATAACATCTCATGGGAGGATTTCATTTAACATGAGGTCTTTACAAGTCTCAAGTACCCCAAATAGTTTTTCATGAGAGAGGAGGGCCTTCAGATCAACAAGAGATTCATGAGACACAAACCACTAGTGTTCCAGTGTTTGTCACCTACCAAAAGGGCACTAGAAGTTTGTTTGCATCAGCAAAACGAGTACTATCTCCACCTGGGGTGGAAGGGGTCCCGTTTCCTCCATCAGTAGAGTAGGTACAGGACAAGGGTAAGCAACCATTACATGATGAGGGGCCTTTAGGAGGACAAGAGACATATTTCATTCTTATTCAGGATGATGACACTAATTTGGGCTCACAAAGCTCAAAGCTTAAAGAGATCATTCGGGAGCAACAAGAGGACATTCATGATTTGTCTCTCAACCTAGAAAGAGTCAAGTGGATAATCAAATATCTAGAGCAAAGAAACAAACAATGAGAGGATCAAAAAACCATCATGGAGCTACAAAACATACCAGAAAACCAGCAAGCTGCTAAGAGGAGGAAAGTCAAGCTGACACCACTTGAACAAGAAATTGATGTTGATGGTGAATCTTGGCTTGAGAGGGAAAATATCCACTTGAAAAATATGATTTAAAGGGCCAATAGAAAGCAAAAGATGCTGAGGCAGATGGCCTACCATTACTTGGCGAGAAACAAGGTGTGGAAAGCAAGAATCAGGATTTTGAAGGCCAAGTTGAAGAAAGCATCAAGGAAGCGAAAAGAGCAAGATAGACTCCAGATCATGGCTGAGGCTTCTTTGGCCCAACACAACACTTAATGAAGGAAATTTAGCCCAAATTTCAAGAAATTTGGGACACTTTTTGCAATTTTGAAATTTTTGGCCTAAAAAACAAGTGTTTTTGCCTGATGCGCCGCCCCACCTGGCGCGCACTTTTGCTAGGGACCTCCTTTTGAGGAAAACTCACCATTTTTGGATTTTTCATGGAAAAATATGAATGCCCATAAATGACAAAGAAATTTTGACAGTTTTTGAGCTTCCAAAAAGGTCAAACACACCTCAAAAATGACCTTTCTGCCCCTTTTTGGACCCACAAGAAGCAGTGTTGGGAGAACTCAGTTTTGGAGGGGCAAATGGAGGCCAAATTCAAAAATTCCATTTGTTCTAGAAAGTAGACATGTATACCTTTCCAACAAGCCCACTTAGAGCAAATTGGATGCATGGTAAGGCCTCCAAAATAAGCTTCAAAAAGGAACTATGCATAGGGAAATCAGCATGGCGCATAGGAGGAAATTCACTCATTTTGGCCAAAAGAAACTAAGTTTTTCACCTAGTTTCTTCATAGTTTGACTTTTCTCTTTCTAATAGTCAAATTCATGATGTAATTTAATTTGAATTGATGGATTTTGATGTAATTATGCTAAATTGTTACTCATAGAGGTAGATTCATCCATGAAAAGGTAGTTTGCTACTGAATGAATCAGTTCCTTCGTTTTTAGAGGCAAGCTGTTCCACTGCCTACTTTTTAGTTCTTAGTTTAGACTATGTTGGAACAACTCCTAAACTTATGATCTCGACCCCTAAAGGCTAGGATTAGTTGTTGGTTGCCTATATCTACTAGTTTTTCAGTCATTAGCAAAGGTTGGACTTTTGGGAAAGCTTTGGAGCTTCATTGTATACTCATTTTAGCAGTTTGGCAAAGGAATAGACCAGGGTTTGCAGCACTATATGGGATTCTTGTGGAATCTTGATTTGGTATTGTGTTTCCTTCTGTAATTATAAGTTTACATGTGTTTTATATATGCCATCATCTCTCTTTGTTTCATCTTAATTAAATCAAACAAGGATAAAGGTAGAATCCATTGAAATTGCAGTGCTCTACCTAGGGTTTTGTTAGTTATTTATGTTTTCAGCTGTTTGAAAAGGATCCCTGAGACTTTCATGCCCTCTTCAACTCCTCACCAGTCTAAAAGCTCTCCCTCTCACTCAATTTGAAGTACCAAATCCTTTGCCTACCTCGCCCCATAGAGATCTCTACAAAACTGAGCCCATTCCCCGGGCCCAAAATTTGCCTTTCACATTTGAGCCAACAAAACATCATAAAATTCAATCAAACTCTTCTGAACACATATCTAGCCTAAAATTAGTTTTTACATCAGTTATCTCAAGCCTCATTGATAATATTTTGTTGATATTAACAAGGAGAGAGCCCTCTCCCAACCTGGTAGGGCTAGCTACTAGGTTAAGCGTGGTTTGATGCTACCCTAGATCCTACCTTTCTCATCTTGAGGTAGATTTAGGCACTAACATAGTGGCGACCATACTGGGGAAGAGATTGTTTGTTTGTTAGTGTTTTTCGTTTTATAAACTACAGATGGAGCCTGAAGTTATGCCAGGTAGCCTTCGAACTGCACATTTCTTTGTGAGTGCATAAGTAGATAAACGTTGCTTCAGTCAACCTCTGGTCTAGTCTAATAAACGGAACATCTGACTTGCAAATTGCCCCTGTACATCAAATAATTCTAGACTTTTGGATGATGAGTTTAGAATTTGATAGGGTGAACAAGTTGATAATGTCCATTTGATTTCATGGAAATAATAACACACTGGCTTCTAGAAGATACACTAGAGCAAATATTGATCTTGATCCACCTCCTGTGTATGAAAATCCCAATCTTATTCCAAGAATTCTCCGCTGAGAAAGTTCTATGATTCCTGTGTTTAGATCTCATTCATGTTCGATTGTTTTTTAATATCTTGAGTTTGACAAACATTTTGATCTGTCGTTGTTTCAGACTAAATCTAAAAGTGTTATTGGTTCTACTGTCCTAAATCCAGAGTTTTTCAAAGATCTTGAAACTGAAAAGGCCAATAAATCAATTGACGATTATATCTTGAAACTCCAAACTTCCATTGTGGCTACAAACATCCCTGAATTCTTAGAGTCTGCATCTGCAACTCTTGGGTCATCCGCTATTGCACCTAGTTTAGAAATTCCTACTAAAACTCCTTTCATTCCCACCATTCCCGTGCAGCCTTCCATGTCTAAGGAGAATGTAGGTTTTAACCCCGTACAGAAATTACTTGCATACGAATTCTAAATCACAGGAAAAATAAAAATGCGAGAGCATAACACATAAAACACATATACACAGAGATTTCCCACTGGATCTCAAAACCGAGACTACCAGCTTGATTTTTCATTATGTTCCTTTCAATGTTACAATACATATTTATACATGCCGAAGCATCCAATACCATGGACCGAAAAACCATCACATCCAATACCATGGACCAAAAAACCATCGATCCAATACCATGGACCGAAAACCATCGCGCCCAAAAAACATGTGCGAAATCATGCACAAAACCATAGGTGAGTCTGCCCAACCTAACATAGGGTCCAAAACCAAAATTTTCCGGGGAGCTACCCCGGACCCCATAAAGTGGGGTTATGGGTACCCCTCAAACCCCCTATTAACTATGTGGAAAGAATATAACACAACCCAACAATCTCCAACTTGTTGTTTTCTTTCCACAGGGGGCCACAGGAGAGCTTAGTCATTTTTCCAGCCCTGAAACGCCCATTGTTTCTCTACACCAAGAGAACTTCTCAGAGCTCACAGAATTTGTCAATGCATCTGCAGTATTCTTCAAAGTGTCCACCTTCACCAGCAACACCTTTTTGTCTTCTATCATATCCCTCACAAAGTGATACTGAACATCAATGTGCTTTGTCTTTGAATGATAAGCAGGGTTCTTTGCCAGAAAATTGCACTTTGGTTGTCACAGTCTATCCTTATAGCTCCCTGTACTAACCCCATACTTGAACACAATCTCTGCAACCAAACTGCTTCCTTGCTTGCATGAGTGGCTGCCAAGTATTCTGCCTCTGTAGTTGATAGTGCCACTAAAGATTGTTTCTTACTCATCCAACTGACTGCACCTCCAAATAGGTTAAACACATACCCACTTGTAGATCTTCTCTGATCCAAATCTCCAGCCAGTCCACATCAACAAAGCCACGAATATCCAAAACTCTATCCAATCCTGGTCTTCCTTGGTAGCACAAACCATAACCACTAGTGCCACGCAAATACCTAAAACCCCACTAAAATGTTGTCCAATGCTCCTTCCCTGGTTTTGACATAAACCTGCTCAATACTCCACTACATGTGCAATCTCTGGTCTAGTACAGACCATTGCATACATCAAGCTACCAACTGCACTTGCATATGGAACAGGACATATCCTCTTCCTCTTCTTGTGTCTTGGGACACTGTTAGCAGATAAACTCACACCTACAGGAATAGGAACCTTCACCGGTTTACTATCCTGCATAATAAACCTCTGCAATATTGTCTCGACATACTTCCTCTGGTTTAACCAGACCTTCCTCTTTGCCCGATCTCTTTTAATTTCCATGCCCAAAATATAGTTTGCAGCACCGAGATCTTTCATGTCGAATTTGGAGGACAATTGGGTCTTCAAATCCTGGATAATTTCTTTGTCATTTCCAACCAACAACCTATCATCCACATACAAGACCAGATAAATAACACGGTCACCAATTAATTTAAAATACACACAATGATCTGCTTTGCTTCTGGTGAAGCCAAGTCCCCGTATAAATGTATCAAATTTCTGATACACATCCTTGGTGACTGTTTTAACCCATACAGAGACTTCTTTAACTTGCATACCAGTTCTTTCTTACCCTTCACCGCAAAGCCCTCAGGTTGCTTCATGTAGATTTCCTCTTCCAAATCCCCGTGAAGAAATGTTGTCTTCACATCCATATATTCTACCTCAAAATCAAAATCAACAACAACAGATAAAAGTAATCTAATAAAAGCTACCTTGGCAACAAGAGAAAATTTAGTTTGCGGTACCAAGAGCTTTGTGTAATCTTGATGCATTTCCACCTTGTATGATAATACATATAGTGGGGTTTTTAGTTGAGGCTTTCCCCTGAGTATTATTCTGTGTTTCATGTGCATTGATATGCTTTTGGTTATATGTGTTATGCTTGATTTTGCTCAAATCTATTAAGCTTCCGCAAGTTTGATAGTAGAAGTAGATTATTGTATTTTTCTTTGGTATATTGCATTATCGAGTTAATCTACAGTCAAATTTTCTACATAGATCTCAAAGGTAGATTTTTAGAGAATTTGCATAATTTCTACGTGGTATCAGAGCTAGCTGATCTATGGAGAAATTTCTACATGGTATCGGAGCAAAGGTGATCGAAGCTGTGAACAGTATACTGAGAAGAGAATTCAAAGTTTGAAGTTTGGGATTGCAGGTACAAATCAAATTCATCTCATACTTCAGGTTGGTCAATGGCGTTCTATGGCTTGAGACTCGAGTATGCCTTGGATGGAAGCTTGAATTACATAGCATGGAAAGATCGCATGGAGGTTGTATTAGAAGACAACAGCTTGAAGGATTTCATTGATCAAGAAATCCCAAATCCAGGTTCAACTAATGCACAAGAGTTGGTTGAATGGAAGAAGTGTGTGGTGAGGGCAAGACAGATCATCCTTGAGGGAGTTTGAGACCATATTGTCTCGAGTCTCCATGAGAATGAGACTCTGTTTTCAATGTGAAAGACATTGAAGGACCTCTACCATAATAGTTGCGACCACAGGAAATTTGTGCTCAAGGATAAGCTTTGAAGAATCAAGATGGAGAATGGTGATACTATTTCCACATATCTGAACAAGCTCACCACCTGTAGAGATGAGCTTGGAAGTGTGGGAATAACTACTGCCGATGATGATATGGTGAGCCTTGCTCTCCTCGATCTTCCAAATTGCTGGCATAGCTACTAAGACTTTTTGAATGGAAGGGAGAAACTTCCAGATTGGGAATGACTGTGGTTGGATCTCATGTAGGAGGATATTAGGAGGAGCACACAAGATGGTTCTTCATCCAAGGAGGATGAAGAAAATCTGGCATTAGCGAGTAAGGCAAGGAAAGGGAAGGAGAAGGTTTCTCATCCTAAATCGAATTCTTCTCATGGAGGGAAGAAGGGTGACAAATCTAAAGTGAGATGCTTTAATTGTCACGAGATGGGTCATTATGAGACTAATTTCCCATCAAAGAAGTCCAAGAAGGGATCTTCAGAAGGATCTGAAGGTGAGGCATTGGCCTCTTAGTTCGAAATGGACTTCACCCTCATTGCATGCATGGTGCCTTCAATGATGGGTTGTGGTTGGTTTCTTGACAGTGGAGCCTCATCCCACATGACCGGCGATAAAATTTTATTCAGTACCTTGGAGGAGAATACCACCTACATAAATTTTGCAAATTAACTCTAATTCCTAAGAGAAAAAGAGATACCTTGATGGTTCCAACTTCTTTAATTGCTTGGATAATATTCAACTAATTGGCTGTCTGTTCTCCTCCTACTGCGGATATTACCACATCCACCTTCTTCAATGCCTTCACAAGGCTTGATAAATCCAGGGTTAATATGGATCTATGTTGGTTTTACTATTGCCACCAATTTGGGTGATCACAACTTCTATATTTAAACTTAAGTAACAATTATATATCAATGGGTTAGACTGGCTTAGCAAGTTTATGAAAGCGGATAATTAATATAAACACCATGATAGTTCAAATATTACCAAATGACAAGTTAGTGCTTGAACTCATTGCTTAGGCTAAGATCACTAAATTAAATGTGTTAATAATTCCTTATAATCCCAATTCCAAAAACTTTAATGTCAACATAACAAAAAACATGTAGAAATTATGGTGTAGTTTTGCAATTGCTCATGAAGTTTTCATAAAAATCACAAGACAAAAACCTACTCTATTTCTCTACGCAATGCAATTCACAATTTAGAACATCAGTCACAAACATGCAATGAGAAATAACAAACATGCACACAATATTTTTTCCAACGGAAAGAAAACTGTGAAAAACTCTAATGCCTGCTTGCATTCATATGATGATTAGAAATGTATTACACTTGATTTGCTCAACTGAGCACAACCAACAAGTGCATAACCTATCTCTTTATTCACTAAAAAGCTCTGACCCAAACTTAGTCAATTTATGCCTTTGCTTGAGCCCCTAATTCCTTACATAATTCCTTGAGAAATTAGGCCCCTATTATTTAGGAAATTCCTAGAATTGATTGTGCAATTCCTCAGGGTTGATCATCATATTGGATGCAACACTTGCACACTCAAGACTAGTCTACAACTGATGTTACACTAACTTGGAGTATCCATCATAGTTGGGGAACTCAAATTCTTTACATGCACTAGTTATTTGTGGTTAATTGATCAATTAACTCGATGATCATTGAGTGTGACTAAAGTCCCACTGCACAACTGACCTTCCACTAGTTCCTCCAATGATTAGAACTAGTTTAACTGAAAACAACTTGAGATAACTAACCTTGATTGCTACAAATTAGAAATCACACATGGTTAATTGAACTCTAACTCCTCCAACTCGAATTTACTGAGTAAACTAGGTGACACAAGCCATATCACACAAGTTAACTGCATCCAAGCTATCTGCTGATGTGGAAATTCGATTTTTTCTCAATTTAATCAGAGCAAAATAAAATTGAAAATTTCTTGTTGCATTTTTCAACACTCCCTCTCAGTAAAAAAGGGATTATCAACCACGCCTATCATGCACCTATGGAATTCGAACTTCCCTCTTGACAAGGCCTTTGTCAAAATGCCAACATCTTGTTCATCTTTCAGAATGTACTGCAACAACATTATCCACCTTTGCACACAGTCCCATAAATGGTGATACCAGATATCTATATGCTTGGATTGATCATGGAATACAAGATTCTTAGAGAGCTTAATGAAACTTTGATTATCACTGTAGATCACAATTGGATCCATTATCTGACCAAATAGTCCCACAGGTATCTTTCTCATCCAGATTTCCTCATATGTTGCTTGTCTTGTAGCCATGTATTCTTCTTTTGTTGAGCTGAGCGCCACAAAGATTTACTTCATGTTGTACGAGGAAACTGCTGTGGACCCAACATTGAAAATTACACATGATGCACTCATTTAGTTTGATGGACTTTCCGCCCAATATGCATCTGTGAAGCCACACAACTTCAGTCCCTTTGTCTATCTGTACCATAGTCCAAACTTGGTAGTGCCTTTGAGGTACCATAAAACATGCTTAGCTACCTTCCCATATAATTTGGTTGGCCTAACCATAGCTTGGCTCAGCTGGTTGACTGCATAGCACATATTTGATCGTGTGTTCAGAAGATACATGAGTGAACTCACTAGTTGTTGATAAGTGGTAGCATCCATTTCCTCAACTAAAGTGGCATCCTCCTTCCTCCAATTGGTCACTAGAGGTGTCTTCATGGGTTTACAACTCTCCATGAAAAACTTTCATAGTATCTCATTTGCATACTTGCCTTGAGACACAAGCAACCCCCCATTGCCTTTCCATACTTACAATTCGAGGAAGTAGTGCATGAGACCCATTCCCTTCATTTCAAATTCCCTTGCAAGTTCCTCCTTACAAGATCCGATCAAATTCTCATCACTAGTTAAAATCAAATCATCAACATATAAGACAATAATAAGAAATTTACCTTCTACCAAGATATGATAAATGTTTGCATCTTCTTCACTTTTGGTGAAGCCCAAACCAGTGAGATAGCTAGTGATCCTGGTGTACCAAGCACTAGGTGCTTGTTTGACATTGTACAATGCTCACTTAATTCTGCACACATAAGACTCTCGATTAAATGTCTCAAAACATTTTGGTTTCTTGATGTACACCTCCTCCTCAATAACTCCATTGAGAAATGTTGTCTTTACATCCATCTAGTGGATCTTCCACCCCATTTGTGTAGCCAGTGCAAGAATTAATCTAATGGATGTGTAGGTTTTAACCCTGTACATAAATTACCTGCATACGAATTCTAAAACACAGAAAATAAACAATGAAAGAGCATAAAACATAAAACACATATACACAGATATTTTCCCTTGGATCCCAAAACCGGGACTACCAGCTTGATTTTTCATTATTTTCCTTTCAATGTTACAATACATATTTATACATGCTGAAGCATATAATACCATGGACCAAAAACCATCGCTTCCAAAACCATTGACTGAAAACCATCGCATCCAAAACCATGTGCAAAAATCATTCACAAAACCATAGGTAGGTTCGCCCAACCTAATATAGGCTAGTCGTGAAAGAATAACACAACCCAACATTCTCCCACTTGTTGTTTTCTTTCCACAAGGGGCCACAAGAGAGCTTAGTCATTTATCCAGCCCTGCAATGCCCATTGTTTCTCTACACCAAGAGAACTCCTCAGAGCTCACAGATTTTGTCAATGCATCTACAGTATTCTTCAAAGTCTTTACCAGCAAAACCTTTTTGTCTTCTATCATATCCCTCACAAAGTGATACTGAACATCAATGTGCTTTGTCTTTGAATGATAAGCAGGGTTCTTTGCCAAGAAAAATTCACTTTGGCTGTCATAGTCTATCCTTATAGCTCCATGTACTAACCCCATACTTGAACACAATCTCTGCAACCAAACTGCTTCCTTGCTTGCATGAGTGGCTGCCATGTATTCTGCCTCTGTAGTTGATAGTGCCACTACAGATTGTTTCTTACTCATCCACTGACTGCACCTCCAAATAGGTTAAACACATACCCACTTGTAGATCTTCTCTAATCCAGATCTCTAGCCCAGTCTACATCAACAAAGCCACGAAATCCAACACTCTGTCCCAATCCTGGTCTTTCCTTGGTAGTACAAACATAATCACATCGTGCCATGC
>APFE030478513.1:0-10338 GCA_000404065.3 Pinus taeda
GGCTCTAGACACTCCAGTGCATACTGCATGTAAGATCTGTTCGTTAGATGTAGTGTCACATTGCCAGCCAATTTTTCGATTTTGAAGAGGATTGTTCTCATAGGCAAATCACCTACATCCTTGATGTTTATTTTCCCATCCTTGCTAGGCTATGTACTTGGCCGAAAAAACTATCTAATATAATCTCTCACTGATTCACCTCCATGGGAAAATCTGGAAAGTGAGATGGGGGCACCTCGCCTTGACAGCCCAATAAGAAAGTAAATATCATCAATGGTAATAGGGACCATCTTGTCCCTAATGTGAAAAGTTTGATCTGTCAGATCCCATGCATGAACAAGGAACTACAGTAGTTCTATTTGTTGCCTCATTCCAGATAACTTAAAGTATTTGAGTAACTCACAGTTTTTGAGGGCCTCGACTGTACCCGGATTGTTTAGGGCAACCATGTCTTTTTCTTCATGCTCTCTTTCTCGCCATGTAATCGACATTATGATCCGATGAAAGCTTGAAACACAATTGTAAGCTTAATTAGGTTCCTTTCCATGCAAAAAATAAGACAAATTTTGGAGCAAACATCTAAAACAAACTTGGGAAACTCATCCAGTGCAGTTCATGCACAGAGATAGTGCACTATAGAGCATGAAGCCCTCTATCTAGGTGCTCTTCAGCACAATTTTTGATGTGAAAGCCTACGCTGATCCCAGGGAAAAAAATGAAACCCCAGGGGCCCCCAAAAGACGCTAAAATTTGCAAGAAATGACAAAAGAATGACTTGAAAAGAAAGTAAAGAGGTTAAGTTCCTACCTAGTTCGGACAGCTCAAGAATTGATCTACAAAATTTCTCGCAATCAGCTGGTGAAGATAGAGGTAAAAACTAAGCTCATAGCACAAAACTAAATGGTAAGTTCCAAATGGTAAAAATGTCATGGTAAAAACTTGTTTTATGTTTATTTCATGTTCATTAATCAAGTGAACATTAGTATTTACCTATTTTTGCCTATGAAACATATATTTTTAATCCATTTGGTGGTGTTTTGAAGCAGGTTTTGCAACTGACTTACAGAATTCAACGTGCTCAATTGTAAATTGTACTTTTGACCACAGAGCACACTTTTATCTCTTTTTCGATCTCTGTTAGAAATGAAAAAGGAACTCCCTTGGAGTCCTCTTTAAGCTCTTTTCAAACTCTTTAAACATGAAAAGATTGCCAAGCACTTATCCTTTCCAGCTCGTTAACAGATTGGAAACGATATCTCTCTTGTGTTATTTTACGCTTTTTCGGGCTTGAGAGATTAATTTACGAAAAAGAACTTGTGTATTTTTCCTTTTTTTCCCTTTTCAAACTCTCTAAACATGGAAAGGACTAAGTTATCTTTGTTGTTAAACTCATCAAAACATCAAGTAGCGACAAACTTGTCCATCTAGACAAGATAGAGTTTCACCTTCACTAAACTCGTTAAAACATCAAATAGCGATGGATTCGCCTGAAGGGAAAAATTATACAACAAGCATAGTTATCCTCCTCAAGCTTGATAAAAATAAATTGGTACTGGTCAACAATAACTGGGAAAAATAGGGAAAAATGGAAAAACCACTTTATGGTAGCAAGTCGCTCTTGAACATGACACTTTCACTCCATCACTATGACTATCTGGGTTGGGTTATTAGCTTGATGGTTATCACACCGTGGTCTATCGTACCATCCATCACTTTGTATTGGGTCATTTCTGCCAATTCATTTTAGTGTCACCGGCATGTTCAAGAGAAGTCATTCAGTCAAAATTCATCCTTTGCAATACCATAAACCTTCATTTTCATGACCGCCATTCCTGAACCTTGTGTCGTCAATCAAATTCCATCTCTAAAAATCACTACACTTGTTTCGTGTCGCTGATGTGGGATACATCAAGGCCCTCCTGCGATGAGTCACTTCTTGTCAACATCACACATTATCCAAGAATTTGACTTAGAAACACCCTTCTAGTACCTTGAGGCTTGCATGCATCAATGGCAGGTTTCTCGCTTCCGGTGATAGGCATACATCAATGGCCTTCGACCGAAAGAATTTGTATGGTGTTCAACATCAAATCATCCATTCACACCATGTAGAATGTACTGCAGTACCTTGAGGATCATTATCATTATCGGTGATTTCTCTTGCATCTTTTAACAACTTACATCATTGGCTGGTAACCAGATGGTATCTTCCCATGTTCGACTTCAGATCACATATTCACATGGTTAGACTCGTACTTGAGCGAACGATTGAACGAGATAAAAGACTCCAGATCTAGTTTCATCCATCCGAGTTGCGATTTCAGGAGTACTAAATCATATGTACAATGCATTTACATTGATGCTCATTCCAATCATGGGTCTATATCTATAGACGACTGTTTATGTACATGTAAATAAAGTTTATAAGATGAGTATGGGTATGCCTTCCCTCAACAATTCATGTAAAATCAAATATCATGATATATGTATTGTAATTGATGCAGGTCACCTTCCACTTTGATACCTCCTCATCACATCGTAAAACATTTCATTCAACATTGGCATTTTTCCGACTTCATGCTTTAGGGTGCAGTTGTTACAAATCCATTTGGGCACATCAAATCCCAACATTCAGATCAATGTTTTAGGGCTCATCAAACCCTAATTTTAGTTGTTTCATGCCCTAAACAAGTCACCCCTTTGAATGCCTCCTTCCCAGACAGTTTCATGACTTGAAGACATCCATAAATAGCCTCTAAAGGGACCAGCATAGGTAAGCCCTTGTAAAGGTGTGCTGCAGAGCAGTTGATTCCACTGGCAGGGTGCTTTGTAGAGCACTTAGGTTTCCTTTCACTTGCGCTGTGCGAGAATGGGCGAAATTCACATAGGGTTTGGGGAATATTCTTATCTTTTGGAGTCATCTAGATAATTCCCTCACTTATCAACTCCTATGAGCTCGAAAATGGATGAGGAATGAGTTAAGGTGCATCCTGTCCTCTCATCCATTCCTCCACAAAACTAATTCTAAGTATGGAGGGCCATTCAATGCCACCATTTATGACAAAACCTCCTTCATCTTCCTATAAGTTGATCACTCATCTAAGTGATCAGGGGCTGGATTATGTTGAATTGTAAGGAGATAATGCTGCTATGAGATTTGGCTTTGAAGCAAGTATTGTATTGCGACAAGTTTATCATACTTTTGATGTGATGTGGATGGTATCCAAGTTAGAGGATTGGCTTTGAATTAGACACCAATGGTTGTAATTCCGTCTTCTATATAATAAAGTGTTTGAACCTTTTTCCCATATGTTTGTATTGTTTCATAATGCTTATATGTGTGAATTGTATCTGATTCCTTTCACTTATATGCAATAGATCGTATGATTTGATCAGTTCTTTGTTTTCTGTTGTGTTTGTAGGGTACTTCTCAAGCGTATTAAGTACGAGAAGGAGCGACATGATCGATACAAGGGAGATGAGAGGAAAGCAGAACTACAAGTAGGTCTTCTTGTCTTCGCATCTTATCTATTGCTTATAGGAAAAGTCTAAAACACTTTAAACTTTTTTTCTGGATACAACTACTTATCTAGGGAATTAGTATTTATCCGTAGATACCAAATTCTCCAAAACAGGCAGCCATAGCCACTAAGCCAAGAAATTGAGCAGAAGTCATCCCAGGGCTTGCTGTCTTTTTCATGTGCTCATAGGTTGACTGGTTCCCTCCAGGACTATGCAATCTTGCCTTGCATGCATAGGAAGATTTTTCCATAAAAAAGCAAAAACATCCCTAGATTTTAGGGATCTATTTTTAGCAACTCGGTGTTACATGCAAAAGTCATTTTAGAAACCTCTCGCCGAGTGTCACTTTTTCTTAGATTTGTGGGATGCGCATCATAAGCCTTAATCTTGTCAAAACTATTTATTCGACACTTCAGAGCTCATTCTTCACTTCCATCTTGGAGCTCTAGCATTCCCAACGTATCTAGGAACCTTTGGTACACTCAACACAAATTTTTGCGGGTAAGTCTACTTTTTTGTCGCTCTTTGTATTTCGGTTCGTGTGAGTGTTGTTTGCTTGGTTTTTTTGAATTCTTGCTATCATTTTAATGCATGTTAGCTTGTAGAAGCATGGTTTCAATTTTTTCATTGCATTTCCTTGTTGTCGCATGCATGACACTATTTCTACACTGACGGTCGCCATTGCAGTGACTCGCTTCACACACTTCATTGTTTTCCCATTTTATTGAATCTTACACTCACTAATTGCATGCATGTTCATTCACTCAAGCCTGTACTCAGTTTCACACATGCATTCAGTCCTTACTGTTTTCAGTCGCCTATCGGCGGGTCTGCGCTGCCTTCGCTTGGACCTTCCCTTGCCCAACTTGCACTACACATTTCTGGGATTGAAGGCCTTGACTTTCTCCCATAAATTATGTACAACTTTCCTCACACTAGCATCCCAGGCTATGATCTACGCAATTCTGAGAGGCACTGCCTTAGTTGGCCCCCGAGAATGTGAAATGCAATTTTCCCGGGTTGCAGTCATGCTGACTGAAACTACACATTGTGTAGTTCCAGTCCTCAGCAGGCCACGCTGGACTATGATCTGTGCAGTTTCAGCAGTCAATCAGCTCACTGGTAGTTTGGACTGTGCTCTGTGTAATTTTGGCAGTCAATCTCCTAGCTTTCGAGAGAAAATTGCGAAAATTTTCCAATCAGTCACCCAAGTGTGTTGCATGTCAGTCCTCAAGTTGTTTTTGGTTTTCAATTAAATTTGCTTGCCATGAGTGTCGCTCTGTCTCTAGGTACTGATGTGTTCATCAGTCTCTCAACAGTACATGTGCAATGGCTTCCAAGAGAGCAGGGTCAAAGGACACCATTGAGAGTGCAATTGGAGATGTACTCGAGAAAGTGTATGATCTTGCCCATCTATGAAGACACTTAGTTGTTCATTGACAAGGAGATCAAGATCAAATGGCAGGACATCAATGATATCTCTTCAGGCACCTTTGAGGAGAATCTAGAGGACTGTAGAGTCTATGTCAACATACACAAGTCTATCTTGTATTAGGTTGCATGCAAGTATTCCACATTTCCAGGCGCGAACATGATCCACTGGATTGTCTCACATAATGACCTAGAGACAATGGTGCTAGGAAATGTCATTGGAACAAAAATTTCTACCTTTAGGGAAGATAAATTTCAAGAGATGTATCACTTGCCGCAGCCAGTGAACACAATGGATGCAGTCTTTACCAATCCCAACAGCAGTGCAAACTCAAGAGACATCTTGAAGAGTTGGGGTGAGAGAGGCATCTAAGTTCAGGACAACACCCAACCAGGTATACAAGACAAAGATACTACCGAAGGCTTATCAGTTCTTGGTCATCTTCACATACCGCTTATATGGCTAGGAAAGTACAGAAACCTTCCCGCAGAGTTGGGTGATTGTGTTGGATCAACTAGTGAACGAAGGAAGACCTTTCAATTGATCTAACATGTTGGCTCTCCAGTTGAAGGGGCAAGTAACAAATGCCTGACATTCGCCCAAGGGTCAGCAAGCAAAGCTATTCATGACCGCCTACATTCTTGATGCAATTTGTGTCCGTCAGCAAGGGCATGGACACCTTTAGAAATCTCCATGCACACCTATTCTAGGTTGTTCTGCAAGTGCAACTTTCGTGGATTTATACTACAACTATCAAGCCACTTTTTCACCCCAATATACATGATGATCTTTGAGTAGGATTCGCCTTGCATGTCACAAGAAGTGATGGAGGCATTGGTTAACATAGAAGATTGGTATGCCTCACTGCTTGGCACCTTCATTTGGATGCATAACATGGAGAAGGTTCCCCCTGTGTTACCGAAGTTTTCCATAGACAAGCTGGTCATGCAAGAGGTTGCATACCACATCTCGACTGGGTTTTCAGTGAGACTACACAGGAAGAAGAAGGCACCTTGGCCTGATCTTCCTTTGCGGATCAAATTGCATGAAATCTAGAATCTCAAGCATGCTGAGGCCGAGACGAAGGAATTCAAGAGGTTCACCTTCAGCACCAGAATTTTCAATCCATATTACCCACATCGCTTAGTGGAAGACCACTATGCGGGAGCGTATCATCCTTGGATCCAAAGGGCATGCCATTGGTCTAAGAAAGACCCATGGATATATTGCTATAACTCCTCAAGGCTCAATGAACTAGTCAGAGTGGTTAGTAGCGCACAAGGAAACAACATCTTAGAGAACAAAAACATTAGCAATAACATAGGGCAATAGACCTGCGCATGACAAAGGAAAGAGGAAGGTTGCCGATAAAGTAGAGGCGAAGCAAAGATGTAAGTTCAAGGCAGATCCACTTGTATTGAGAGTATCTTTAGATATTGAGGCAAAGAAGTGACAACGCAATAGAAGGATTGTGCTAAGACAGAGGGAGAAGCAGAAACTGGAGGAGGAAAAGAAGAAGTTGTAGCAGTTGAAATAACAACTAAGGGAAGAACAAGAGTTGCGTATAAGGGAGAAGGAAGTGCAACAGGAACATGAACAATAGGAGGCGCAACGTGCACACATTGATGAAACTACGCCAATACAGGTTATTAACACATCTTAGCTGGAAGATAGAAAACAAGGTGAAGAGTCGCAAGATCAGGACTTTTCTCAGGAGATTGAATAAATGTTGGAACAGATGGACATGGATGTGGTTCAACCAGATCAAGATCAAGATACAGACCTCATGCCCAAGGACCAAGAGGTCACTCCACCAGTTTCACCAGATCCGAGAGTAGAGCAAGTCCCAAGTAATCAAGGATACACTGAGATCCTTGAGGAAAATTTGAAAGTAGATGTGCACAACATATCCTTTGACGATTTATAACACAGAGTTGTGCAGTCACGCAAAGTGTCCACTCTGGATGTCCATGTATCTCCTGCGCATTTTCAGGAATGAGTGACCATGTCCGATGTGCACAAACATCTAGTTGCATTGGTCGATGCTACGAAGGCATATGTTGAAGCCACCAGCTCAAGTGTGAGATTCTTGATAGCTGAGAACTAGCACATGGCTAAGGAATTGCAAGCGACTAAGCAGGGAGAAGAGCAAGCTAGAGCATATGCCAGAGTAGATTTAAATAAATAAATACTTGATTAAGTATTTTCTTTTGAGAGGATAGTGCGGACGTTGTACTTCAGGTTTGTCTTTGTGCATAAGTCAGTTGTCCATCTTAATGGTTGGCAGTAATGTTGTGCTAGGAGAGCACGCATCTTGATAGACATACACATTACTATCAATCACATGCATATATGGACAATGAGGTACAAGGGATCCCCATTGTACTTGCCCAAGATGATGAAGCCATATGTAGTAGAGTTGAAGGCACAAATGCGGAGTCAGATAGAAACTATGAGGAACTCCCACATCTCATTACCAGCTTACAGGCTTCACATGTACGAGTGTTTAGGAGCATGGATGTCATTGTGTGCATGCATGTGATCCCATCCATTGGCACACTCACCGAGGCAAAAACAAAGAACCAATTCCAACTGGCATGTACTTCGAACAATTGATGTGCATAGCCACCAACGCAGATTTATAGATGAGCACAGACACTATGCACCAGTATGTTGTTGTTCCAGTTGCACTCAAGACCATGATGCACATGCTATATGATGAGTTGGACAAAGATGCCAAATTAGTGTACCTAGATGCAATAGAGGCAAGATTTTTCTTCCAAAAGGATGTCACCATGGAGTACGTGAACACCATAATAGACTACCAAGTTTGGCATTAGCTCGCCACCATCGATCACAAAGAGGATGTCGACGAGTTAGTCTTCCCACAACTGTCTGAGTCTCAATGATATCTTGTATGGCTTACTCAAGCTCATTTTTGTCTCACATCGGTACATGTGCATATTGTATTGTAAACATGTTGTAAAGTGAAAGACCAAGTGTCAATAATAGAATGTAAACAGTCATGTGTAAGTTGAAGAGTCATGAGGGTAGCTCAAGAGTCACAAGGGGGAATGTCAAGGGTCACCCAACCCTTTTCTATACATAGAACCTCGTAACTCATTGTCTAGGATTTTGGGGGAGCCAAGCTTCCAATAGGTATAACTTAGAGAAAGCTTGGAGTGTATTGTAATGACCCTTGGCTTCTCTACATTGCAGAGTGAGTAAATCTCTTTGGAGGAGTAGGCAACAGTGACTGTAACGTTCCACTATTGGGGCTAGTGGTTGTCATGGTTGTATGCATGATTGGATCTTTCATTCTTTTTAATATAACAAAGTCAACACGTTTCATGCATATATTGTTATTGTAGTTTGGCTATTAACGATGTATGTAGTTGTAATTTACACATGTATGTATGGACTATTTCGTATGTGTTTGTATGAATCTTATCAAAGTGTGTTGTTGGTATAACTCGTCACTTTGGATTGTCAGCTATCCTGATTTCCATCTCGTGATGTTTTTTAGCTCGTACGTTCCCTTTCAAGTTACTTTCTATCATAGGCTTCTAAGGGATGCACTCTTCTCCCCTTTCGTGTGTTAGAGCCTTTCATGCACCTTCCCTAACTTGCTGCAAGGTCACACGCTTACTTCCAACAAGGACATCTTACTTACCTTTGTGTGCAACTGCAGTCAAGGCAATACCATACTACCCACTGCTGGGACTCCTACTCCAAATGCACTGAGGTCTAGTTGGGACTTCTTACAGGGGAGATCCCTTGACATGTTGGCGCATCTAGCACCATCAACAAGTTGCATGGATGTCTTGCTGTGGGAGTGATTGGAGGGTCCTAGTCGAATGTAAGGATTGTCATGGGTGTGACTGGGGGTTTAGTTCGGTAAAAAACATGTTAACTCAGGGGTTTGGCACCTAGAGTGGTTGGTTAGCCTCTAGGGGTCTTGTAGCTTCTAAGGAAGGTTAGTTTGATTTTCATTCGTTGATTCCACTTCCTTAACTATACTTGGGGAGTTGAATCATATCATTGTAACTCTTCATCACATGTTTACCTTGGTGGACCTATTAGCGTAGGTAAATGTGGGAGGAGGTGTTACAATCAAAATATGATATGAAATCACTATTGTTACACTGAAATTTGTCACCATGGCTATCTGCAGTTAAATAGCCATATTGTCCTCCTTGTCAAGCCTCAAACCTTTGCTCTTCATGTCAAACCTAAAAAAGAGAGAAAGTCACTTTAAAACATGTTTATCTCTGGGTACGCAGGTTCTCTCTACCTTGCCCGCGTGTACGCACTCCAAACACACTGTAACTGCGTACTTGTACGCTCTGTAAGCTAAAGGTTGGGTGCGTACCCCTGTAAAGGTCAAAAGGCGCGAGTTTCATCTTTAAAAAGTTACTTGTGGTCACTTCTAGAGCCTTCTAGAAGAGTTTTGACGTGTATTGAGTGCCTCCAGATGGTTCATGCATCCCTATGATAGAGGAGCTTATCCCATCAAGAGAGGAGCTACCCCATCCAAAAGAGGGAGTATCCCATTGATGTTGGAACTGAATAACCTCCTCTAAGAATACTATAAATACAGGCATTGGGCCATGGGAGGGGAGGTTGAAAGCTGAACATTCTAAAGGGTAAATGCTGCTGGAATTAGGACTTCCATTTGTTGACTTGTGAGGAGAGATCACTATCCTTCCTTGTTGCCATAGTGGGAGTGGTTGAGCTTGTCAAAGTAGAGGAAATCTCTTGCTGGACCCTGGGAGGAGCTCGCACAACACCAAGGCTCAGGTTGTAATGGTTCCTTTTTTGTTTCCTTAATACAAATAAGTCCATTCCTCTCAATGATTTGTTGTTAATGAATTATTTCATGTACTCCTTGGTCTATATGATGAATATGCTTTGTTTTATGAAATATTCATGTGTTGTGTAATCGTTTGACTGTTAGTGTATGCAGGTCTTAAAGTGAAGGAGGAGCTCATCTGGATCAGCAAGGCTGGAGTGCTACAACAAGCGTTGGATTTGAGGTATGATCGATCAACACTTGCTTTGTCATAAAATAATGTATGTTTAGAGAAGGATTGCTCTTGTTTGTTTTGTTTGTCACTAGAGAGTCTTAGACTCCTAGGGAGGTTAAGATTGTTCACAAAAATAACTCTTTCCGCATGACACGAACATTTCATGGAATCCTTCAATCGCAAGTCAATGATGAAAACTGACGTCGAAGGCGAGAAACCTGCCATTGATGCATGCAGACTCCAAGGTACTTACGATTTCTAAGTCAACTCTCTAGATAATGTGCCGATGTCGATAGAAAGCGACTCGTCGCAGGCAAGCCCACAACACGAAATCATAGTTCAATTTGAAGAAATGTT
>APFE030478516.1:0-24065 GCA_000404065.3 Pinus taeda
CTGCAATCTGTATTTGATAGTAACCTGACTTCAAATCAAACTTACTGAATATTTTACTATCATGAATTTTTCTCATAATAGTTTCTTGTCGAGGCAAAGGATAGTTAAAGCTCTTAGTGATAGCATTAAGAGGCTTATAATTGATTACCATTCGATCTTTACCCCGAACGATTTCAGAATGATTTCTTACCAAGAATGCAGAGCATGAATAATGAGATTCACTGCGTTCAATTAACTGAAGATCTAACAATTCTTGAATTTGCTTTCGCATTTCTTTTTCTTCAGCTGGAGTACAGGGTATCAACTTACCAGTGACTCCATTTTCGTGCATTGTAATAATCTCTTGTTTTGGACTGGTAGTAGTCCAGAATGCCTGCGGGTTATTCGAACAACATTTCAACAACTGTTCATAGATATCTAACTGTACAGGAGACCAATCAGGATCTCTAATTGCCTTCAAAGTTGACTGTGCTTTGGCTTCATAGAGTTGTAATACTTCTATCCAGTCTCGAGATACTTTTTTAGGCTTTTTAGAGTCTATTTTCTTCTGGCTCTGTGGCTTGCGGGCTTCTGAATCTGCCATATTTAATCTTGGAACTGATATTGCCTTTTTCTTGACATTGAAGATAATTTTATCTTCACTGATTGTAACAGGCAAAACAGAATTGATGAAGGGCATTCCCAAAAATAAACTAGCAGAATTATCATAGTGTTGTACCGCAGAAATTTTGACAGTAACCCCCCCCAACTTCAAAGAAACATTATCAACATAGTGGGTAAAGTTGACAGAACCACCAATGGTCTCCGAAACAATAATATGTTGCAAAGGTTTCCATAAACCTTTAAACAAAGAAGGACGAGCAAGGTTGTTCGAACCACCAGTGTCAATGAAGGCATCGACACTAATCCATTCACCACGAATTTGAATTTCAACTGGAATATATAATAACTGATTTGTTTTGACAATTTTCTTGAGAAACAGATTTTCTTCAACTAACGCAGGAGTATTTACAGAATTTGCAGTAGGTACAGGAGTATGTACAGAGAGTGCAGGAGACTGAGAAACTTCTTTAGGATAAGGACAAAGTGAATTCACGAGTGGTTGTGGTGACAAAGAATGAAAACGAGTTTGTGAATTAACAGTGTCAACAGAATGGATTGTTTCAGTCTCTGATATGTCTGAAGAGGATTCTTCTTGATATTCATCAGTATTAGACAAATCACTATAATGCGGATCATCTTCCCAATCATCTTCATGAGAAGTTGATGCTTGAATATTCATTTTTTGGCTATATTCTTCTACTTGATCAGGTTCTGAATCAGAAACTTCAGTAAGAATATAGACATCAGAAACATCATCATTTGAGTCAACTATAGACCAATCATCAGCAAAATCTTCAATATCAAAACAGGCTTTAAGTTTTCCAGAAATGCTTTTTGGCCATTTTCTAGCAAAGTGACCTTCTTGTTTGCAGATGAAACATCTATCTTTATCATCTCTTTTTTGCTGCCTTCTACGTTTAACATATCTGTATCTTCTAAAAGGCTTTCTTGGATTGCTAACCCTCTTTGGTTTGTATTTGCCGTATCTCTTAGATTTGGATCTTCTCCTTTTAAAAGGAGTCCAGGGCAAAACATCACGACAAACATTGAGATTAGGAGTAACATTGCTAACTTGTTTCTGCCAACACAGATATTTAACTTTCTCTTTAGCTCGGAATAGAAGATCTATCCAATAGATCTGTTCAATCTTTTTACCTTGGTTTTCAAGATCTTTAGAAATCATATCACCAAGATTTCCTGGGAGCTTTGAAAGAAAATAAACTTTCTGACTAAAGTCATTATTCAGCTTAGCTTTAAAAACTTTTCCCATATAATCAGATCCAAATTGATCTAGATCTTTAAGATCCTTAAGTTCCATACGGGAAAGATCAGTTAAAAGCTGTCTGTACTCATCAGTTGGCTCTGGAACAAACTGTGTTAACAATAATACTTCAAGTGTTGCTAAACCAGCTAAAGCAACATTCTGTCTTTCTTCAGGGGTAGCAGAAAACCACCAATCCCATACAATACCAGCCATACGTTTTTCAGCAAGTAAAAAGATAGAGAAATTATCATACTTGGAGACAACTTGCATTTGGTAGAGCGCACCAATCCATATCCTTATAGATTCAGCAGGATTTTTAGATCTATCGAGATCTAAAACATAACCGGACATATTGGCTGAGAATAAATCTTCTTCAAGTCTAGGATACTTGGGCTCTGACTGTCTATTGGCTTTTTGTAGAGATGGTTTGATAAATGAAGGAAATAATGTAGCAGCATTTTCAAATGTAGCAAGTTCAGTTTTACTCTTAAATGCAGGAAGAAATTTAGACTGATGTCTGACAAAACTGACTTGACTATTGCTTGACTCGGCTTTTTCTTCATGTTCTTCTTGATCATCTTCTTGGGAATCAGTGTTTTCCCAATTTGCAGGAATTTCCATAGTTCTTGAGAACCTAGGAGGCTTAGATTCTCTTTTCTTGTTAGCTTGTCTTTGTTTATCTTTTTCAGCTTTTCGTTGTTGATCAGCAGCTTGTTCATCTTGTAAAAGCTTTAAATTAGCTAAGATTTGTTCTGACTGACAACCTAAATCATCAAGGACTTCTTCAGCATGGGCTATCCAGGTAGTTAGATAATTCCCTAACTGATAAAGTTGATCAAGATCATTTTGATTTTGTGAATTATGCTCTATTAAAGGAGCACAATCTGCACGAGTTGTAGGCTGTTTGGACGAAGAAGAAGTGGTGCAAAATTTTGTTCTTGGCGGCCATTTACCACCTTTTACAAAACGCTTATTTGCATAATTCCATTCTTCAACAGGAGCAAAAGGACGCATACGATGCATTTTTTGTACAACTGGCAAAAAAGGTTTATGTTCAGGTATATACAATTCATTGGAAGATAGTACAGGTTCTAAAACAGGGTCGGACTGACTGATTTCTTGGAAAGTTGGAAGAGTTTGACTAGAAGAGGCAATTGTAGCAGGATCCAAAGGGAACACATATTTTTTAGGCCTGGCAATAGGACGAGAAACTTGTGGCTTTGGTGGAATCAATTTAACATGGCGATCATTTATAGTAAGTCGTTTGGTTTTTAATTCAGGCTTTTGAGTGTCATTTATTGCTTTGTATTGGAAATACCAATTACTCGGCAGTTCTTCTTGGTCATAAAGGACACCTTCAACTTGGGCATTGGTCATACCAACAATTACACAGTCTTTTAACACAGGCTGTTTCAGTTTAGGATGTGCAGTGTTTGTTAACTGAAAAGACGCTTGACCAATCAAAGAAAGGTATTCACTTTCTTCTGCCATCTGTAATCCTTGGACACCAGATAATAATTTCCAACAGTCTTTTAAATGAGTATCTGTAAGACTAATAGCATAGTCTGGATAAATGGTTCCATATTGACAACCAGTGGACAGATTACCCATTATAGTACCTACACGAGCATGATCATAGGTCTGATGGCGTGTATCAAACAATTCAACAATACAGGGAGTGTTGATACCATGGCGAAATAAAGGAGCAAGGCCAATTCTTATCCCCCCAAAATGAAGATAAAAATATTTGCCGTCACGAGCATATTGATGAAATTGTTTAATCTCATCATAAGAGAAAAGATTGAGAGCAAGAATTTGAACAGAAGGACCAGAAATTTTTATAGTGATCTCGACTTTACGTTCAACAGTAGTGAAGGATCGTAGTAATCGGGCCATTGTAAATTTAAACCAGAGATTGACTTCAGAAAGCGTTTATCAAAGTTACAAGCCGAAGCTTTGTAATTTGAAGGCTGCCTGGCTTTCTGGAGACTCTGTCTATAAATTTAACTTGGAACAGACGAAGAGTGAGTAGGTAAGTAGAACAGAGACAGGGCTTTAAACAGGGCTCTAAACAGGGCTCGAAGCAGGGCTCGAAACAGGGCTCTGATACCAGAATTTAAAAGGATGCGCTCTGATACCAGAATTCGGACGGATGCGGAAAACAATACTATAAATTTAATAAAGCATGCTCTGACTATAAGAGGATGGATGGACTATCGTAACTTACATGAATAATCTGAAGTGGACGCTGATGCCAAAAGGTTTCCTCACATCAACTTGAGAAATGCGTACAGCGCGACTCCTTGGCGCTTCTCAACCCGCCTTACAATCTCCACTAACGATGGTCTTGGAAGAACAGTCCTCAGACTGACGGCCCAGCAGGCTTCAATATTAATTCAAGTAAAAATGTTACACACCATTAATACAACAAGTCAAGAGCAGACTTGCATAGCACACTTAGAACTCACTATGGCTCGCAAACTCACGATGCCAAAACTATACTAACCTAAGCCTATTTATACACACAAAGAGCATCTTGAGGGTCTTGCCTGACATCGATTGGCCAAGGCGGTGTCTACTCAGATAAGCTCGAATACAAAAAAGCAAGACAATAATTACAAAAGATGCACCCGCATGCGCATCTGCAAAAGTAAAAGTAGAGGCTGTCTCTTCAGCTGTCGGAATCTCGATCAGAATCTGACGAGGATTTGTTGTCGTAATATTGCTTTTCTAGAATGTCCAGGTACTTTTGTTCCCAATCCACATTATTGGGCTGCGAATCTTGATACGTGTCTATAAAGAGTGTTTCTTTTTCGGTGAAAGCATCTGCTTTTGCTTTACCTTTATCGAGGGCCACTTGAATTGTGGATTCCTTATGGATAGGAGCACGAGATGATTGACCTGTATCAAACTTGATTGTATCTGCTGTGACATAAAGGCGCTTTTGTGGAAAGAGATATTCGGTGTCTTTTGCTTTCCATCGGGTTAGATAAGCAAGAGGATCAATCTCTATCCCAAGGAAAATATCAGACCTTCGTGGTTTGATTTCAGGCACATTTTGTACTGCTAGTTCGATGCCATCTAGCAGATCCCATCGGAATATCTGGAACATTGTGACCGTTCTTTCTATGCAATACTGTACCCAAATTTTACAATATTGGCTAATATCATACTGATGTTGCCAACCTCTAGAAAAGACGACTGAGGAACAAACATGATTTGATAAAATTAAACTAATCAGAAAAGCTAGGTCTTCTGACCAGTTACCATGAAGAATTTTCATTGTCAGAAAATTCTTTGAATTAACCCAGATTTCAAATGCTGGATGAGATCCTTGCAAATGATCAATAGTTTTTGTCATTGAAATCTTCTCTTGTAGATATAGCTTTGGAAATTCTTTTAGCCAAGAAGTAATCTTGCTAATCATATCTGGATTATCAACAAGATTTGGACCTTCTATCCTGTTTGCACTGTATGTTTGATCAAAAGGGTTAGGAGCAATAGGAATTCGAAATTCCATGCTATAGTGATCCCATGGAGAGGTGTAAGTTCTAAGATATTGAACTGTACGTTCAACACACTGTGAAGCTCTTATTACAACCTTCTTCTGACATCTGCCATCTTTCATTTCCCAATCAGCAAATGGTTGAAACAATTCATACTGGGGAAAGGAATCTGTTGCATGATAATGTTCATCAACACGCTGTAGAAAGGCGGCATCCATTTCTTCAAACAAATCGGAAATGCGTAATGATACAAGGAATCTTTGAACCTTTTCACACATATTTACCTCTGCAAGATCTAGCAACTTTGCAGAATTATATACAGAGAGTGCAAAATCAACTACACCAATTATCTGGTAATAATTTAAAACTTTTAAAACATTAATTGCTTTGTCAGTATAAGCTTTGGTCCAGAAGTCATCCAATGTTTTGAAATATATTTTGACTTTCAGGTTAGGCAAAGGAAAAACTTTAACCAGTTCTTCATCTAGGCCTAGAAATTGACCAACATTCTTCGCTTGCCATGCCTGGCAATTTTGTATCCATTGATTTCTGCGAAGTCTTAAACCGACGATCTTTTTGATCTCATTGGTGAGATCACTAGCCATTTGTTGCAAAATTCTCCATCTTTTGACAAAAGTGATGAGGGAGTCTTCTTCAGGAAGATAAAAGATATTGGTTACAGAAACCATACCAAAATCTTTGTTCATCTCCCTGGTCAATGCATCAGCCAAAAAATTAGAGTTACCGGGTATCCATTCAACATCAAAATCATACATCTGAAACCACATCTGCCATGCTAATAACCTTCCTCTAGCTAACTGTTTATCTATTTTGGCATTGAGGAAATATTTGAAGTTCATGGAATCAGTTCTAATGAGGAATTTAGCAGGAGCTAAATAAAGTTCAAACTTTTGTATTCCATTGAATATGGCGAGGGTTTCTTTCTCAGCTGGGAAGTATTCTTTCTGATGTTTGGAGAATTCATCAGAGGAGTATGCACAGAGAATTTCTTCCACTTTATTATCGATGGTTACCCTTTCTAAAAGAGTAGCTGACCAAAAATTATCAGAAGCATCAGTTTGTAGGATTAGGAATCCATTTCCAGGAGGCTTCAATGATGGTAACTTTTGACATTCAACTTTTAATTGCTGAACTGCAACAGTAGCTTCTTTAGACCAACCACCATTAATAAATTGTCGAATAGGAGCTGTCTTTTCTGATAAATCAGGAATGTATTTATGAACATAGTTTAGAATCCCCAAAAATCTTTGAATCATCTTTTTGTCTGCAAGACGATCAGGAAACTCAGAGAGCTTGATAAGCGAATGAGGTTGCATCTGAATTTTACCTTCTTGCATCTGGATACCTAGGAATTCTATGTGGTCTTGAAAAAGGACCATTTTCTTCTCAGAAAGAACCAAACCATGATTCTTTGCTTCTTCAAGGAAAATATGCAAATGTTTAAGATGAGATTCTAAATCACTGCTATGTACAAGTATATCATCAATATATACAACTATGAAATCATATCGACCAAAAATATGATCCATTCTTCTTTGGAAGAATGCAGGGGCATTCTCCAATCCGAATGGAACGACTTTCCATTGATAAAAACCAACAGGGCATGTGAAAGCAGTTTTGTGACGATCTTCCTCTGCAATCTGTATCTGATAATATCCGGACTTCAAATCAAACTTACTAAAAATCTTACTAGCATGGATTTTTTGCATGATAGTTTCCTGGCGCGGCAAGGGATAATTGAAGCTCTTAGTAATTGCATTAAGAGGCTTATAATTGATTACCATTCGATCTTTGCCACGAACAATTTCAGAATGATTGCGAACCAGAAATGCAGAACAGGAATAGTGAGATTCACTACGCTCAATTAATTGAAGATCTAATAATTCTTGGATTTGCTTTCGCATTTCATTTTCTTCAGCAGGAGTGCAAGGAATTAGCTTACCTGTGACTCCATTATCATGTAGAGTAATGATTTCTTGTTTTGGACTAGTTGTAGTCCAAAAGGCCTGTGGATTTGTAGAACAACATTTCAACAATTGATCATAAATATCATGTTGTACAGAAGACCAATTCGGATCTCTAATTGCCTTCAAAGTTGACTGTGCTTTGGCTTCATAGAGTTGTAATACTTCTATCCAGTCTCGAGATACTTTTTTAGGCATTTTAGAGTCTATTTTCTTCTGGCTCTGTGGCTTGCGGGCTTCTGAATCTGCCATATTTAATCTTGGAACTGATATTGCCTTTTTCTTGACATTGAAGATAATTTTATCTTCACTGATTGTAACAGGCAAAACAGAATTGATGAAGGGCATTCCCAAAAATAAACTAGCAGAATTATCATAGTGTTGTACCACAGAAATTTTGACAGTAACCCCCCCAACTTCAAAGAAACATTATCAACATAGGTGGCAAGGTTGACAGAACCACCAATGGTCTCCGAAACAATAATATGTTGCAAAGGTTTCCATAAACCTTTAAACAAAGAAGGACGAGCAAGGTTGTTCGAACCACCAGTGTCAATGAAGGCATCGACACTAATCCATTCACCACGAATTTGAATTTCAACTGGAATGTACAATAACTGATTTGTTTTGACAATTTTCTTGAGAAACAGATTTTCTTCAACTAACGCAGGAGTATTTACAGAATTTGCAGTAGGTACAGGAGTATGTACAGAGAGTGCAGGAGACTGAGAAACTTCTTTAGGATAAGGACAAAGTGAATTCACGAGTGGTTGTGGTGACAAAGAATGAAAACGGGTTTGTGAATTAACAATGTCAACAGAATGGATTGTTTCAGTCTCTGATATGTCTGAAGAGGATTCTTCTTGATATTCATCAGTATCAGACAAATCACTATAATGCGGATCATCTTCCCAATCATCTTCATGAGAAGTTGATGCTTGAATATTCATTTTTTGGATATATTCTTCTACTTGATCAGGTTCTGAATCAGAAACTTCAGTAAGAATATAGACATCAGAAACATCATCATTTGAGTCAACTATAGACCAATCATCAGCAAAATCTTCAATATCAAAACAGGCTTTAAGTTTTCCAGAAATGCTTTTTGGGCATTTTCTAGCAAAGTGACCTTCTTGTTTGCAGATGAAACATCTATCTTTATCATCTCTTTTTTGCTGCCTTCTACGTTTAACATATCTGTATCTTCTAAAAGGCTTTCTTGGATTGCTAACCCTCTTTGGTTTGTATTTGCCGTATCTCTTAGATTTGGATCTTCTCTTTTTAAAAGGAGTCCAGGGCAAAACATCACGACAAACATTGAGATTAGGAGTAACATTGCTAACTTGTTTCTGCCAACACAGATATTTAACTTTTTCTTTAGCTCTGAATAGAAGATCTATCCAATAGATCTGTTCAATCTTTTTACCTTGGTTTTCAAGATCTTTAGAAATCATATCACCAAGATTTCCTGGGAGCTTTGAAAGAAAATAAACTTTCTGACTAAAGTCATTATTCAGCTTAGCTTTAAAAACTTTTCCCATATAATCAGATCCAAATTGATCTAGATCTTTAAGATCCTTAAGTTCCATACGGGAAAGAGCAGTTAAAAGCTGTCTGTACTCATCAGTTGGCTCTGGAACAAACTGCGTTAACAATAATACTTCAAGTGTTGCTAAACCAGCTAAAGCAACATTCTGTCTTTCGTCAGGGGTAGCAGAAAACCACCAATCCCATACAATACCAGCCATACGTTTTTCAGCAAGTAAAAAGATAGAGAAATTATCATACTTGGAGACAACTTGCATTTGGTAGAGCGCACCAATCCATATCCTTATAGATTCAGCAGGATTTTTAGATCTATCGAGATCTAAAACATAACCGGACATATTGGCTGAGAATAAATCTTCTTCAAGTCTAGGATACTTGGGCTCTGACTGTCTATTGGCTTTTTGTAGAGATGGTTTGATAAATGAAGGAAATAATGTAGCAGCATTTTCAAATGTAGCAAATTCAGTTTTACTCTTAAATGCAGGAAGAGATTCAGACTGAGAGTGAATACCTTTCTTTGATTGGTCAAGCGTCTTTTCAGTTAACAAACACTGCACATCCTAAACTGAAACAGCCTGTGTTAAAAGACTGTGTAACTGTTGGTATGACCAATGCCCAAGTTGAAGGTGTCCTTTATGACCAAGAAGAATTGCCGAGTAATTGGTATTTCCAATACAAAGCAATAAATGACACTCAAAAGCCTGAATTAAAAACCAAACGAGTTACTATAAATGATGGCCATGTTAAATTGATTCCACCAAAGCCACAAGTTTCTCGTCCTATTTCCGGGCCTAAAAAATATGTGTTCCCTTTGGATCCTGCTACAATTGCCTCTTCTAGTCAAACTCTTCCAACTTTCCAAGAAATCGGTCAGTCCGACCCTGTTTTAGAACCTGTACTATCTTCCAATGAATTGTATATACCTGAACATAAACCTTTTTTGCCAGTTGTACAAAAAATGCATCGTATGCGTCCTTTTGCTCCTGTTAAAGAATGGAATTATGCAAACAAGCGTTTTGTAAAAGGTGGTAAATGGCCGCCAAGAACAAAATTTTGCACCACTTCTTCTTCGTCCAAACAGCCTACAACTCGTGCAGATTGTGCTCCTTTAATAGAGCATAATTCACAAAATCAAAATGATCTTGATCAACTTTATCAGTTAGGGAACTATCTAACTACCTAGACAGCCCATGCTGAAGAAGTCCTTGATGATTTAGGTTGTCAGTCAGAACAAATCTTAGCTAATTTAAAGCTTTTACAAGATGAACAAGCTGCTGATCAACAACGAAAAGCTGAAAAAGATAAACGAAGACAAGCTAAGAAGAAAAGAGAATCTAAGCCTCCTAGGTTCTCAAGAACTATGGAAATTCCTGCAAATTGGGAAAACACTGATTCCCAAGAAGATGATCAAGAAGAACATGAAGAAAAAGCCGAGTCAAGCAATAGTCAAGTCAGTTTTGTCAGACATCAGTCTAAATTTCTTCCTGCATTTAAGAGTAAAACTGAACTTGCTACATTTGAAAATGCTGCTACATTATTTCCTTCATTTATCAAACCATCTCTACAAAAAGCCAATAGACAGTCAGAGCCCAAGTATCCTAGACTTGAAGAAGATTTATTCTCAGCCAATATGTCCGGTTATGTTTTAGATCTCGATAGATCTAAAAATCCTGCTGAATCTATAAGGATATGGATTGGTGCGCTCTACCAAATGCAAGTTGTCTCCAAGTATGATAATTTCTCTATCTTTTTACTTGCTGAAAAACGTATGGCTGGTATTGTATGGGATTGGTGGTTTTCTGCTACCCCTGAAGAAAGACAGAATGTTGCTTTAGCTGGTTTAGCAACACTTGAAGTATTATTGTTAACACAGTTTGTTCCAGAGCCAACTGATGAGTACAGACAGCTTTTAGCTGATCTTTCCCGTATGGAACTTAAGGATCTTAAAGATCTAGATCAATTTGGATCTGATTACATGGGAAAAGTTTTTAAAGCTAAGCTGAATAATGACTTTAGTCAGAAAGTTTATTTTCTTTCAAAGCTCCCAGGAAATCTTGGTGATATGATTTCTAAAGATCTTGAAAACCAAGGTAAAAAGATTGAACAGATCTATTGGATAGATCTTCTATTCCGAGCTAAAGACAAAGTTAAATATCTGTGTTGGCAGAAACAAGTTAGCAATGTTACTCCTAATCTCAATGTTTGTCGTGATGTTTTGCCCTGGACTCCTTTTAAAAAGAGAAGATCCAAATCTAAGAGATATGGCAAATACAAACCAAAGAGGGTTAGCAATCCAAGAAAGCCTTTTAGAAGATACAGATATGTTAAACGTAGAAGGCAGCAAAAAAGAGATGATAAAGATAGATGTTTCATCTGCAAACAAGAAGGTCACTTTGCTAGAAAATGCCCAAAAAGCATTTCTGGAAAACTTAAAGCCTGTTTTGATATTGAAGATTTTGCTGATGATTGGTCTATAGTTGACTCAAATGATGATGTTTCTGATGTCTATATTCTTACTGAAGTTTCTGATTCAGAACCTGATCAAGTAGAAGAATATAGCCAAAAAATGAATATTCAAGCATCAACTTCTCATGAAGATGATTGGGAAGATGATCCGCATTATAGTGATTTGTCTGATACTGATGAATATCAAGAAGAATCCTCTTCAGACATATCAGAGACTGAAACAATCCATTCTGTTGACACTGTTAATTCACAAACCCGTTTTCATTCTTTGTCACCACAACCACTAGTGAATTCACTTTGTCCTTATCCTAAAGAAGTTTCTCAGTCTCCTGCACTCTCTGTACATACTCCTGTACCTACTGCAAATTCTGTAAATACTCCTGCGTTAGTTGAAGAAAATCTGTTTCTCAAGAAAATTGTCAAAACAAATCAGTTATTATATATTCCAGTTGAAATTCAAATTCGTGGTGAATGGATTAGTGTCGATGCCTTCATTGACACTGGTGGTTCGAACAACCTTGCTCGTCCTTCTTTGTTTAAAGGTTTATGGAAACCTTTGCAACATATTATTGTTTCGGAGACCATTGGTGGTTCTGTCAACCTTACCCACTATGTTGATAATGTTTCTTTGAAGTTGGGGGGGTTACTGTCAAAATTTCTGCGGTACAACACTATGATAATTCTGCTAGTTTATTTTTGGGAATGCCCTTCATCAATTCTGTTTTGCCTGTTACAATCAGTGAAGATAAAATTATCTTCAATGTCAAGAAAAAGGCAATATCAGTTCCAAGATTAAATATGGCAGATTCAGAAGCCCGCAAGCCACAGAGCCAGAAGAAAATAGACTCTAAAAAGCCTAAAAAAGTATCCCGAGACTGGATAGAAGTATTACAACTCTATGAAGCCAAAGCACAGTCAACTTTGAAGGCAATTAGAGATCCGAATTGGTCTTCTGTACAACATGATATTTATGATCAATTGTTGAAATGTTGTTCTACAAATCCACAGGCCTTTTGGACTACAACTAGTCCAAAACAAGAAATCATTACTCTACATGATAATGGAGTCACAGGTAAGCTAATTCCTTGCACTCCTGCTGAAGAAAATGAAATGCGAAAGCAAATCCAAGAATTATTAGATCTTCAATTGATTGAGCGTAGTGAATCTCACTATTCCTGTTCTGCATTTCTGGTTAGAAATCATTCTGAAATTGTTCGTGGCAAAGATCGAATGGTAATCAATTATAAGCCTCTTAATGCAATCACTAATAGCTTCAATTATCCCTTGCCGCGCCAGGAAACTATCATGCGAAAAATCCATGGTAGTAAGATATTTAGTAAGTTTGATTTGAAGTCCGGATATTATCAGATACAGATTGCAGAGGAAGATCGTCACAAAACTGCTTTGACATGCCCTGTTGGTTTTTATCAGTGGAAAGTCGTTCCATTCGGATTGAAGAATGCCCCTGCATTCTTCCAAAGAAGAATGGATCATATTTTTGGTCGATATGATTTCATAGTTGTATATATTGATGATATACTTGTACATAGCAGTGATTTAGAATCTCATCTTAAACATTTGCATATTTTCCTTGAAGAAGCAAAGAATCATGGTTTGGTTCTTTCTGAGAAGAAAATGGTCCTTTTTCAAGACCACATAGAATTCCTAGGTATCCAGATGCAAGAAGGTAAAATTCAGATGCAACCTCATTCGCTTATCAAGCTCTCTGAGTTTCCTGATCGTCTTGCAGACAAAAAGATGATTCAAAGATTTTTGGGGATTCTAAACTATGTTCATAAATACATTCCTGATTTATCAGAAAAGACAGCTCCTATTCGACAATTTATTAATGGTGGCTGGTCTAAAGAAGCTACTGTTGCAGTTCAGCAATTAAAAGTTGAATGTCAAAAGTTACCATCATTAAAGCCTCCTGGAAATGGATTCCTAATCCTACAAACTAATGCTTCTGATAATTTTTGGTCAGCTACTCTTTTAGAAAGGGTAACCATCGATAATAAAGTGGAAGAAATTCTCTGTGCATACTCCTCTGGTGAATTCTCCAAACATCAGAAAGAATACTTCCCAGCTGAGAAAGAAACCCTCGCCATATTCAATGGAATACAAAAGTTTGAACTTTATTTAGCTCCTGCTAAATTCCTCATTAGCACTGATTCCATGAACTTCAAATATTTCCTCAATGCCAAAATAGATAAACAGTTAGCTAGAGGAAGGTTATTAGCATGGCAGATGTGGTTTCAGATGTATGATTTTGATGTTGAATGGATACCCGGTAACTCTAATTTTTTGGCTGATGCATTGACCAGGGAGATGAACAAAGCTTTTGGTATGGTTTCTGTAACCAATATCTTTTATCTTCCTGAAGAAGACTCCCTCATCACTTTTGTCAAAAGATGGAGAATTTTGCAACAAATGGCTAGTGATCTCACCAATGAGATCAAAAAGATCGTCGGTTTAAGACTTCGCAGAAATCAATGGATACAAAATTGCCAGGCATGGCAAGCGAAGAATGTTGGTCAATTTCTAGGCCTAGATGAAGAACTGGTTAAAGTTTTTCCTTTGCCTAACCTGAAAGTCAAAATATATTTCAAAACATTGAATGACTTCTGGACCAAAGCTTATACTGACAAAGCAATTAATGTTTTAAAAGTTTTAAATTATTACCAGATAATTGGTGTAGTTGATTTTGCACTCTCTGTATATAATTCTGCAAAGTTGCTAGATCTTGCAGAGGTAAATATGTGTGAAAAGGTTCAAAGATTCCTTGTATCATTACGCATTTCCGATTTGTTTGAAGAAATGGATGCCGCCTTTCTACAGCGTGTTGATGAACATTATCATGCAACAGATTCCTTTCCCTAGTATGAATTGTTTCAACCATTTGCTGATTGGGAAATGAGAGATGGCAGATGTCAGAAGAAGGTTGTAATAAGAGCTTCACAGTGTGTTGAACGTACAGTTCAATATCTTAGAACTTACACCTCTCCATGGGATCACTATAGCATGGAATTTCGAATTCCTATTGCTCCTAACCCTTTTGATCAAACATACAGTGCAAACAGGATAGAAGGTCCAAATCTTGTTGATAATCCAGATATGATTAGCAAGATTACTTCTTGGCTAAAAGAATTTCCAAAGCTATATCTACAAGAGAAGATTTCAATGACAAAAACTATTGATCATTTGCAAGGATCTCATCCAGCATTTGAAATCTGGGTTAATTCAAAGAATTTTCTGACAATGAAAATTCTTCATGGTAACTGGTCAGAAGAGCTAGCTTTTCTGATTAGTTTAATTTTATCAAATCATGTTTGTTCCTCAGTGGTCTTTTCTAGAGGTTGGCAACATCAGTATGATATTAGCCAATATTGTAAAATTTGGGTACAGTATTGCATAGAAAGAACGGTCACAATGTTCCAGATATTCCGATGGGATCTGCTAGATGGCATCGAACTAGCAGTACAAAATGTGCCTGAAATCAAACCACGAAGGTCTGATATTTTCCTTGGGATAGAGATTGATCCTCTTGCTTATCTAACCCGATGGAAAGCAAAAGACACCGAATATCTCTTTCCACAAAAGCGCCTTTATGTCACAGCAGATACAATCAAGTTTGATACAGGTCAATCATCTCGTGCTCCTATCCATAAGGAATCCACAATTCAAGTGGCCCTCGATAAAGGTAAAGCAAAAGCAGATGCTTTCACCGAAAAAGAAACACTGTTTATAGACACGTATCAAGATTCGCAGCCCATTAATGTGGATTGGGAACAAAAGTACCTGGACATTCTAGAAAAGCAATATTACGACAACAAATCCTCGTCAGATTCTGATCGAGATTCCGACAGCTGAAGAGACAGCCTCTACTTTTACTTTTGCAGATGCGCATGCGGGTGCATCTTTTGTAATTATTGTCTTGCTTTTTTGTATTCGAGCTTATCTGAGTAGACACCGCCTTGGCCAATCGATGTCAGGCAGGACCCTCAAGATGCTCTTTGTGTGTATAAATAGGCTTAGGTTAGTATAGTTTTGGCATCGTGAGTTTGCGAGCCATAGTGAGTTCTGAGTGTGCTATGCAAGTCTGCTCTTGAGTTTTTGTATTAATGGTGTGTAACATTTTTACTTGAATTAATATTGAAGCCTGCTGGGCCGTCAGTCTGAGGACTGTTCTTCCAAGACCATCGTTAGTGGAGATTGTAAGGCGGGTTGAGAAGCGCCAAGGAGTCGCGCTGTACGCATTTCTCAAGTTGATGTGAGGAAACCTTTTGGCATCAGCGTCCACTTCAGATTATTCATGTAAGTTACGATAGTCCATCCATCCTCTTAATAGTCAGAGCATGCTTTATTAAATTTATAGTATTGTTTTCCGCATCCGTCCGAATTCTGGTATCAGAGCGCATCCTTCGAGCCCTGTTTAGAGCCCTGTTTAGAGCCCTGTCTCTGTTCTAGTTACCTACTCACTCTTCGTCTGTTCCAAGTTAAATTTATAGACAGAGTCTCCAGAAAGCCAGGCAGCCTTCGAATTACAAAGCTTCGGCTTGTAACTTTGATAAACGCTTTCTGAAGTCAATCTTTGGTTTAAATTTACAATGGCCCGATTACTACGATCCTTCACTACTGTTGAACGTAAAGTTGTTAATGAAGTTTCATCTCGTTCTGTTGAGTCTGAAGTTCCTGATTCCGAGAATGAAAAACATGAAGTAGTTGAAGACCCTTCTAAATGGACTCCTCCTGAACTCCATTCTACCGACATTTATAAATTGCCTATGACTTTTCTGCTCAAAAAGAAAAATTTCTTAAAAGAAGTCGAGATCACTAAAAAAATTTCTGGTCCTTCTGTTCAAATTCTTGCTCTCAATCTTTTCTCTGATGATGAGATTAAACAATTTCGTCAATATGCTCGTGACGGCAAATATTTTTATCTTCATTTTGGGTGGATAAGAATTGGCCTTGCTCCTTTATTTCGCCATGGTATCAACACTCCCTGTATTGTTGAATTGTTTGATACACGCCATCAGACCTATGATCATGCTCGTATAGGTACTATAATGGGTAATCTGTCCACTGGTTGTCAATATGGAACCATTTATCCAGACTATGCTATTAGTCTTACAGATACTCATTTAGAAGACTGTTGGAAATTATTATCTGGTGTCCAAGGATTACAGATGGCAGAAGAAAGTGAATACCTTTCTTTGATTGGTCAAGCGTCTTTTCAGTTAACAAACACTGCACATCCTAAACTGAAACAGCCTGTGTTAAAAGACTGTGTAACTGTTGGTATGACCAATGCCCAAGTTGAAGGTGTCCTTTATGACCAAGAAGAATTGCCGAGTAATTGGTATTTCCAATACAAAGCAATAAATGACACTCAAAAGCCTGAATTAAAAACCAAACGAGTTACTATAAATGATGGCCATGTTAAATTGATTCCACCAAAGCCACAAGTTTCTCGTCCTATTGCTAGGCCTAAAAAATATGTGTTCCCTTTGGATCCTGCTACAATTGCCTCTTCTAGTCAAACTCTTCCAACTTTCCAAGAAATCGGTCAGTCCGACCCTGTTTTAGAACCTGTACTATCTTCCAATGAATTGTATATACCTGAACATAAACCTTTTTTGCCAGTTGTACAAAAAATGCATCGTATGCGTCCTTTTGCTCCTGTTGAAGAATGGAATTATGCAAATAAGCGTTTTGTAAAAGGTGGTAAATGGCCACCAAGAACAAAATTTTGCACCACTTCTTCTTCGTCCAAACAGCCTACAACTCGTGCAGATTGTGCTCCTTTAATAGAGCATAATTCACAAAATCAAAATGATCTTGATCAACTTTATCAGTTAGGGAATTATCTAACTACCTGGACAGCCCATGCTGAAGAAGTCCTTGATGATTTAGGTTGTCAGTCAGAACAAATCTTAGCTAATTTAAAGCTTTTACAAGATGAACAAGCTGCTGATCAATAACGAAAAGCTGAAAAAGATAAACGAAGACAAGCTAAGAAGAAAAGAGAATCTAAGCCTCCTAGGTTCTCAAGAACTATGGAAATTCCTGCAAATTGGGAAAACACTGATTCCCAAGAAGATGATCAAGAAGAACATGAAGAAAAAGCCGAGTCAAGCTATAGTCAAGTCAGTTTTGTCAGACATCAGTCTAAATCTCTTCCTGCATTTAAGAGTAAAACTGAACTTGCTACATTTGAAAATGCTGCTACATTATTTCCTTCATTTATCAAACCATCTCTACAAAAAGCCAATAGACAGTCAGAGCCCAAGTATCCTAGACTTGAAGAAGATTTATTTTCAGCCAATATGTCTGGTTATGTTTTGGATCTAGATAGATCTAAAAATCCTGCTGAATCTATAAGGATATGGATTGGTGCGCTCTACCAAATGCAAGTTGTCTCTAAGTATGATAATTTCTCTATCTTTTTACTTGCTGAAAAACGCATGGCTGGTATTGTATGGGATTGGTGGTTTTCTGCTACCCCAGAAGAAAGACAAAATGTTGCTTTAGCTGGTTTAGCAACACTTGAAGTATTATTGTTAACACAATTTGTTCCAGAGCCAACTGATGAATACAGACAACTTTTAACTGATCTTTCCCGCATGGAACTTAAGGATCTTAAAGATCTAGATCAATTTGGATCTGATTATATGGGAAAAGTTTTTAAAGCTAAGCTGAATAATGATTTTAGTCAAAAAGTTTATTTTCTTTCAAAGCTCCCAGGAAATCTTGGTGATATGATTTCTAAAGATCTTGAAAACCAAGGTAAAAAGATTGAACAGATCTATTGGATAGATCTTCTATTCAGAGCTAAAGAGAAAGTTAAATATCTGTGTTGGCAGAAACAAGTTAGCAATGTTACTCCTAATCTCAATGTTTGTCGTGATGTTTTGCCATGGACTCCTTTTAAAAAGAGAAGATCCAAATCTAAGAGATATGGCAAATACAAACCAAAAAGGGTTAGCAATCCTAGAAAGCCTTTCAGAAGATACAGATATGTTAAGCGTAGAAGGCAGCAAAAAAGAGATGATAAAGATAGATGTTTCATCTGCAAACAAGAAGGTCACTTTGCTAAAAAATGCCCTAAAAGCATTTCTGGAAAGCTTAAAGCATGTTTTGATATTGAAGATTTTGCTGATGATTGGTCTATAGTTGAATCAAATGATGATGTTTCCGATGTCTATATTCTTACTGAAGTTTCTGATTCAGAACCTGATCAAGTAGAAGAATATAGCCAAAAGATGAATGTTCAAGCATCAACTTCTCATGAAGATGATTGGGAAGATGATCCGCATTATAGTGATTTGTCTGATACTGATGAATATCTAGAAGAATCCTCTTCAGACATTTCAGAGACTGAAACAATCCATTCTGTTGACACTGTTAATTCACAAACCCGTTTTCATTCTTTGTCTCCACAACCACTAGTGAATTCACTTTGTCCTTATCCAAAAGAAGTTTCTCAGTCTCCTGCACTCTCTGTACATACTCCTGTAACTACTGCAAATTCTGTAAATACTCCTGCTTTAGTTGAAGAAAATCTGTTTCTCAAGAAAATTGTCAAAACAAATCAGTTATTGTACATTCCAGTTGAACTCCAAATTCGTGGTGAATGGGTTAGTGTCGATGCCTTCATTGACACTGGTGGTTCAAACAACCTTGCTCGTCCATCTTTGTTTAAGGGTTTATGGAAACCTTTACAACACATTATTGTTTCTGAGACCATTGGTGGTTCTGTCAACCTTACCCACTATGTTGATAATGTTTCTTTGAAGTTGGGGGGGTTACTGTCAAAATTTCTGCGGTACAACACTATGATAATTCTGCTAGTTTATTTTTTGGAATGCCCTTCATCAATTCTGTTTTTCCTGTTACAATCAGTGAAGATAAGATTATCTTCAATGTCAAGAAAAAGGCAATATCAGTTCCAAGATTAAATATGGCAGATTCAGAAGCCCGCAAGCCACAGAGCCAAAAGAAAATAGACTCTAAAAAGCCTAAAAAAGTATCTCGTGACTGGATAGAAGTGTTACAACTCTATGAAGCCAAAGCACAGTCAACTTTGAAGGCAATTAGAGATCCGAATTGGTCTTCTGTACAAAATGATATTTATGATCAATTGTTGAAATGTTGTTCTACAAATCCACAGGCCTTTTGGACTACAACCAGTCCAAAAAAAGAAATCATTACTCTACATGATAATGGAGTCACAGGTAAATTAATTCCTTGCACTCCATCTGAAGAAAATGAAATGAGAAAGCAAATCCAAGAATTATTAGATCTTCAATTAATTGAGCGTAGTGAATCTCACTATTCCTGTTCTGCATTTCTGGTTCGAAATCATTCTGAAATTGTTCGTGGCAAAGACCGAATGGTAATCAATTATAAGCCTCTTAATGCAATCACTAAGAGCTTTAACTATCCCTTGCCACGCCAGGAAACTATCATGCGAAAAATCCATGGTAGTAAGATATTCAGTAAGTTTGATTTGAAGTCAGGATATTATCAGATACAGATTGCAGAGGAAGATCGTCACAAAACTGCTTTCACATGCCCTGTTGGTTTTTATCAGTGGAAAGTCGTTCCATTTGGATTGAAGAATGCCCCTGCATTCTTTCAAAGAAGAATGGATCATATTTTTGGTCGATATGATTTCATAGTTGTATATATTGATGATATACTTGTACATAGCAATGATTTAGAATCTCATCTTAAACATTTGCATATTTTCCTTGAAGAAGCAAAGAATCATGGTTTGGTTCTTTCTGAGAAGAAGATGGTCCTTTTTCAAGACCACATAGAATTCCTAGGTATTCAGATGCAAGAAAGTAAAATTCAGATGCAACCTCATTCGCTCATCAAGTTATCTGAGTTTCCTGATCGTCTCGCAGACAAAAAGATGATTCAAAGATTTTTGGGGATTCTAAACTATGTCCATAAATACATTCCAGATTTATCAGAAAAGACAGCCCCTATTCGCCAATTTATTAATGGTGGCTGGTCTAATGAAGCTACTGTTGCAGTTCAGCACTTGAAAGAAGAATGTCAAAAGTTACCATCTTTGAAGCCTCCTGGAAATGGATTCCTAATCCTACAAACTGATGCTTCTGATAACTTTTGGTCAGCTACTCTTTTAGAAAGGGTAACCATAGATAATAAAGTGGAAGAAATTCTCTGTGCATATTCCTCTGGTGAATTCTCCAAACATCAGAAAGAATACTTCCCAGCTGAGAAAGAAACCCTCGCTATATTCAATGGAATACAAAAGTTTGAACTTTATTTAGCTCCTGCTAAATTCCTCATTAGAACTGATTCCATGAATTTCAAATATTTCCTCAATGCCAAGATAGATAAACAGTTAGCTAGAGGAAGGTTATTAGCATGGCAGATGTGGTTTCAGATGTATGATTTTGATGTTGAATGGATACCCGGTAACTCTAATTGTTTGGCTGATGCATTGACCAGGGAGATGAACAAAGCTCATGGTATGGTTTCAGTAACCAATATCTTTTATCTTCCTGAAGAAGACTCCCTCATCACTTTTGTCAAAAGATGGAGAATTTTGCAACAAATGGCTAATGATCTCACCAATGAGATCAAAAAGATCGTCGGTTTAAGACTTCGCAGAAATCAATGGATACAAAATTGCCAGGCATGGCAAGCGAAGAATGTTGGTCAATTCCAAGGCTTAGATGAAGAATTGGTTAAAGTTTTTCCTTTGCCTAACCTGAAAGTCAAAATATATTTCAAAACATTGGATGACTTTTGGACCAAAGCTTATACTGACAAAGCAATTTATGTTTTACAAGTTTTAAATTACTACCAGATAATCGGTGTAGTTGATTTTGCACTTTCTGTATATAATTCTGCAAAGTTGCTAGATCTTGCAGAGGTAAATATGTGTGAAAAAGTTCAAAGATTCCTTGTATCATTACGCATTTCCGATTTGTTTGAAGAAATGGATGCCGCCTTTCTACAGCGTGTTGATGAACATTATCATACAACAGAGTCCTTTCCCCAGTATGAATTATTTCAACCATTTGCTGATTGGGAAATGAGAGATGGCAAATGTCAGAAGAAGGTTGTAATAAGAGCTTCACAATGTGTTGAACGTACAGTTCAATATCTTAGAACTTACACCTCTCCATGGGATCACTATAGCATGGAATTCCGAATTCCTATTGCTCCTAACCCTTTTGATCAAACATACAGTGCAAACAGGATTGAAGGTCCAAATCTTGTTGATAATCCAGATATGATTAGCAAGATTACTTCTTGGTTAAAAGAATTTCCAAGGCTATATCTACAAGAGAAGATTTCAATGACAAAAACTATCGATCATTTGCAAGGATCTCATCCAGCATTTGAAATCTGGGTTAATTCAAAGAATTTTCTAACAATGAAAATTCTTCATGGTAACTGGTCAGAAGACCTAGCTTTTCTGATTAGTTTAATTTTATCAAATCATGTTTGTTCTTCAGTCGTCTTTTCTAGAGGTTGGCAACACCAGTATGATATTAGTCAATATTGTAAAATTTGGGTACAGTATTGCATCGAAAGAACAGTCACAATGTTCCAGATATTCCGATGGGATTTACTTGATGGAATAGAATTAGCGGTTCAAAATGTCCCTGACATTAAACCACGGAAGTCTGATATTTTCCTTGGGATAGAGATTGATCCTCTTGCTTATCTAACCCGATGGAAAGCAAAAGACACCGAATATCTCTTTCCACAAAAGTGCCTTTATGTCACAGCAGATACAATCAAGTTTGATACAGGACAATCATCTCGTGCTCCTATCCATAAGGAATCCACTATCCAAGTGGCCCTTGATAAAGGAAAAGCAAAAGCAGATGCTTTCACCGAAAAAGAAACTTTATTCATAGACACGTATCAAGATGTGCAACCCAATAATGTGGATTGGGAACAAAAGTACCTGGACATTCTAGAAAAGCATTATTATGACAACAAATCCTCGTCAGATTCTGATCGAGATTCCGACAGCTGAAGAGACAGCCTCTACTTTTACTTTTGCAGATGCGCATGCGGGTGCATCTTTTGTAATTATTGTGTTACTTTATTGTATTCGAGCTTATCTGAGTAGACACCGCCATGACCAATCGATGTCAAGCAAGGACCCTCAAGATGCTCCTTTTATGTATAAATAGGTATAGGTTAGTGTAGTGAGGCATCGTGAGTTTGAGTGCTATCGTGAGTTTACGAGCCAGTGTGAGTGAACTGTATAAGTCTGCTCTTGACTTGTTGTATTAATGGTGTGTAACATTTTTACTTGAATTAATATTGAAGCCTGCTGGGCCGCCAGTCTGAGGACTGTTCTTCCAAGACCATCGTTAGTGGAGATTGTAAGGCGGGTTGAGAAGCGCCAAGGAGTCGCGTTGTACGCATTTCTCAAGTTGATGTGAGGAAAAACTTTTGGCATCGGCGTCCACCTCGGATTATTCATGTAAGTTACGATAGTCCATCCATCCTTTTATAGTCAGAGACCCTTCACTTGTTGGTATCATAGCATATCGTCGTCTTTCAATTATTGGTATCAGAGCGTATTTGAAAACCGATTTGACAAATTTTCTATAAGAAACACTTACTAATGGTGAAAGGGTAGTAAAGGAAACTCATGATGCGAACAAAAGAAATGTTAATCATGATTTCATAGACTCTAATGTTGGATTGAAAACCCACCATATTCCAAAAATAGATATGAGGAAGTTTGATGGCAAGGATCCTGGAACATGGATATTACAGATGGAGCAATTTTTCGCCTTTGGGAACTTGATTTATTAGAAAAGGCATTCAGGTTAACAAGAAGAATGGAAAGCAAAATTATGGCAACTAGGAAGCAATACCAGTCACAACTATAAAGATGGAAGTGTTTTTACCCCTAGCCTTCCACAACCTATAAGGTTGACACCACAACAATCGGAAGAAAAAAGAGCAAAAGTGTTTTGTTACAGTTGTGATAGCAAATACACTAAAGGTCATAAGTGTGGAGGAGCATAGGATTGATGTGTTCATAGGGACTTTAAATGATAATATCGAACATGATGTTCGCCTTTAGGAACCTAATTCATTAGAGAAGGCATTTAGGTTAGCAAGAAAAATGGAAAGCAAAATTATGGCAACCAGGAAGAATAACAGTCACAACTATAAAGATGGAAGTGTTGTTACCCTTATCCTTCTACAACCTATAAGGTTGACACCACAACAATTGGAAGAAAAAAGAGCAAAAGGGCTTTGTTACAGTTGTGATAGCAAATACACTAAAAGTCGTAAGTGTGCTGAGAAGAAATTATTCTACATAGATTGTGAAGAGGAAGAAGAAAAGGAGCAAGAAAGGTCGAAGGAGAGGATATACTCCAGCAACAAAGCTTAGATAAAGAAGAAATGGATCCGACCATATTTTGTAATGCATTGGCTGGGATTACCACTCCTCAAACCATCAAGATAGAATGACAAATCAAGAAGAAAAAGGTAATAATGTTGATTGATTCAGGGGTACCCACAACTTTATTCATTGTAAGGTAACAAAAGAATTGAATTGCTTCCTATATCGAGCACCAGAGTGTCAAGTGATGGTTGCAAATGGAGGAACGATAAATTGCTCTGGAAAGTGCCATAATATCAAGCTATTCATGGGAGAATATGTATTGA
>APFE030478520.1:6070-19215 GCA_000404065.3 Pinus taeda
TGATTACCAGCCAATGATGTAAGCTATTAACAGGCGCGAGAGGAATCACCAATAATGACAATGACCCTCAAGGTACTACAGTACAATTCACGTGGTGTGAAAAAGGACTTGGCGTTGAACACCATGCAAAATCTCTCGGTCGAAGGCCATTAATGTAAACCTATCGGCGAAAGTGAGAAACTTGCCATTGAGGCATGCAAGCTTCAAAGTACTGAAAGGGTTGTTCCTAGGTTGACTTCTTGGATAATGAGCTGATGTCGAAAAAAAGTGACCCGTCGTAGGAGGACCTTAATGAATCCCACATCTATGACATGGAACGAAGCAAATGATTTTGGAGGTGAAAACGATCTGATGATACAGTGTTCAGGGTGGCGGTCATGAAAAGAATGGAGCGTGAATGTATTGCAGTGGGTGAGACACATGCAAATTGTTTGAATGACTTCCCTTGAACATATTGGCGACACTGACGATGGATTGGTAGTGTTGACAACAAATATGGATGGCGTGACAGACCAATGGTGATGACCATTGAATGGAACAACCCAACCTGGCTTGGATGTGGAAGGAAAGTGTCATGTTCAAGGGCGACTTGCTACCAATAAAGCTTTTTCAAGTTTTCTTCCCAATTTTGCCCAGTCATTGCTGACTAGTACCTATTTATTTTTTTCAAGCTTGAGGAGGATAACATATGCTTGTTCTATAATCCGCCCTTCGGGCGAACCTGTTGCTATATTTTAGTGAGTCTAGCGACAGTGAAACTCATTCTCGTCCATTTGGACGAGTTTGTCGCTATTAGGTTTTAACGAGTTTAACGACAAAGATAACTCGGTCCTTTTCAATTTTAGAGAGTCTGAAAGGGATGGAAAGGAGACTCCAAAGATTCTTTTTCATCATATAATTCCTTAAGTCCGAAAAAGTGTAAAATAATACGAAAGGGATGAATTTTCGATAGTTTTAATGAGCTGAACAAGAGAAGCGCTCGATCTTTTTGTGTAATAATCCATCAGGTCCAAAAAGATTAAAATCTAGAGGAGGGATAGCACTTCCGATGACTTTAGTGAGCTCGAGAGGCTAATCGCTCGGAAATCTTTTCATATTTTACGAGTTAGTTGAAAAGAGCCTAAAGGAGATTCATTTTCGAGGAATGAGTGATGATTTCGGGTAGCAGGTGATTCTAGGTAAGGTTTGGAATTTTCCAATCACGACAGTGTCACAAGGATGGCTAATAGAATCACTCTTCGCAGATTTTCCTCGAAAGGTTGAACAATCAAATGGAGGTGAATGATCGACAAAAAAATAGAGTGGAGGTGATGATGAGAACACGACCAAGGCTTAAAAGTTGACGATAAGGCATTCACGATGGTTATTTACCATTTCATTTTTTAATGAGCTTGAACTCTGGGGGAAGCATTTGCTCATTTGCTTATGTTTATTTTTTAACGAGCTTGAAGTATGCGTTAAAACTACTCGTGGCGGTTTTATTTTTTAACGAGCTTGAACCCTGTGGTAACACTGCTCGCCAGTCGTATAATAAGGATGTCTCATTCAATATGCCATTTTTATGGGGCTTGCACCTTTTGTAAGCCTTGCCCCGGATCCTTTCTTTATGTAGCTAGGAAACGACCAGCCTTACGGGTTTAAAGGGTTAGAGGACCTACAAATTTCAAAAATAAATGGTCGCTCTTCGCTTGCATGCGGAAAGGTTTGCATGCCCCCAGGTATAGTGAAAACTTCCCAGGTTACCATGAAAGTTCCATCCGCGTAGCAGATAAAATGATTTCTTGGCAATGTCTACCGAAATAGACAAAGGTGAGTGGCGTAGAGGTGCTCCACTCACATAACTTTAACGAAGATATATTATTCCAGCCTAATCCCATTTTCCTATGAGGGTGAGTGTGTCAGACTAGTCATATATCCTCCGCGGAAACCTACTCTATACCCAAGGTTTTCCTGCCGAAACAGACCAGGGTGCATGCCCCTTCGGTTTTAGTCATATCCTCCTGAATCACTCGTGCTCATCAGGTGGACAGACTGGAGATCAATGAAACATCCCTTGTGTGAAAAGACCATTTAGGGATAGCATTTGACTATTTTCTATGTGTGAACCGGGGAATCACATTTGGTTTACGAGCTTGACCACTCTGCCTTCGTGCGGAAAACACATTACTCTAAAGAGTGAGGAGAAAACGACTCCCATGCAATAAATATAGTCATGTCCAAGGAGTAGATTATAATCCAAGGGTCCTTGAACTACCATCACGTTCATGTGAACGGTTTTCCTTCTCAAAGTAATGGGTACATTTGGAAGGATCCCTAATGGTCGACTGGTTCCTTTGTCAAAGACTGTTAGATTTCTCATTTAAGGTAAAAGAGATGGCGAACCAAGCGCTTTCCAAGAAGTTGAGGAAAGGATACTCACAGAAGCCCCTTCATCGATGATGGTACCAGCCAAGACCATTCTGTAAGCTTGTAAAATGATTCTGAATGGTACACTAGCTGGTAAACGGGGTCTGCCTAGTCGATTCTAGTCGAAGAAAACGACTAGGTTGCTTGGAGGTGGGACCGAATAGACGGCTGGATATGACTTTGATGAACTTCCTTCTTGCGATAAAGGAACGGGTGGACTGCCCCCAAGTTCATTGGAGTCTGTGTTTATGAAGAGAATTTGAACGGTGTCATTCTCTTTCTCTTCAGTGACGGTATCATTCGAAGATGAACACTCTGAAGGCAAGACCCAGTCAACTGCCGTCTCGACCTTTTGACTTTCGTCTGGTATGGATTCAGAGGGTTCATTTTCAATGATAGACACTTTGGCCAACCACAATGGTGGGCCAGCTGGATTTTCAACCAGTGGTGGACTTGGCAAGAGTTTTTTATATCCAGGAGGGAGCCATAGTGGTGAAGCAAGATGGTCATCCAAAACTCTTCTAGCTTCGTCAAGGAAGGGACAATGGTGGATGGCGTGATTGCCTTCACAAAATTTACAAGGAAATTTGGGATTCCTTTTCTATCCAGATACTTCACTTTCACTGGTTGATGGTGTGCATTCAACATGATCATCAGAGGTTGATGACACCGGATTGTGCAAATGAGGAGACCAGTCCCTTAAGATCCGAGGGATGCAGGGACAATCTCGGTGATAGTGGTCTCCATTGCAAATGACACATGGAGGTTTAGGTTTAGATGGTGCAGTGTGAGGATTTTCGCTAGACGATACCTGGTTGCCCCCTTTCATTTTTGGTTCCTTCTTCTTCTTTTCTTTTTTCTCTTTCTGCTTCTTCTTCTTCTCATTTACTTGATCTTTAACTTTACCGGCTTTATCAAGTGAAGAGGAAGGAGGAGAGGGAGAATCAGACGAAGTAGAAGGCTGGTGGGAAACTCTAGTATCATCTAGTTGCTAACTTGACTATTCAGGAATTACGGTATTCTGAACAAAAGAGGTAGAGAAGAGCCATACGGGCAAACCAATCGTCAATCCTGGAAGTGATAATGTAGCCATATGGGGTGCACCAACATCTCCCCAAGAGGAGAAAGGACTAGGATTTCCTCCAAGGGGAAATTCTTGGTTGGTAGAATCCATTTTCTCAACCTAAAGACCAATGAGGGAATTTGTGGATTAAAATAAATTTTAGACGCTTTGACACAACTTGTTTTTTCAATTTTAAAGAGTCGAGAAAAAACAAAATATGACTCTAGTCACCTTCGATTTTTAATGAGCTTGAACTGACAAGTGCTCAGATGGACCTTTTCTTTTAAGGAGTCTGAAAAGGAGAAAAATAGACTTCTCTGGAGATCTAGGCAGAGGGGATTACCAAACCAATCGCAAAACTGCAGAATACTTTTTACGGTATGATAGTCAATCTTCCTGAATGTTGTGTTTAGTGCATTGCGATTGATAGGGCAGTAGACACGGATTCCTAAGGATAAAGGATGTAGCCTATTGTGGTCTCCCAATATATACTCGACGGTACGTGGGAGTACAAGTCCATACTGGCACTTGCCGTCTCAGAGTGGAGGAATCACCCAACCAACAATGAAAGCAACAGTTACCAGGTTTTACGACGCCGAAATATGTCTCTAACCTAGACCTCTAGATGTTGTGTGTTAGGTTCCAAAGCGTTGTTAGATTCATTAAATTTATTTTAAGATGATCTTGCTTAAAAATTTTCCGTTCAGGTTCTCCGCATGATGTGTATACAATTCCTAAAATGAAGTCTAAGATGATAAACAATTGTTTAATCTTATTTTGGGAATGAAAATTTTAGCTACTAAGGAAAGAAAGTTGAGAATATTTCAACAAAGAGCACAGAGCACACACTAAATGCACTGTCCTAAATCAAACCAAGCAGTCTAAATGCAAATGCACATGCATGTATTTGTTTTCAACCTTCTTAATGTATTAATGATGATAAGAAAGCTAAGTGCAAATCTAAATTATCTTCAAAGCGACAAGACTCAACAAATTTCTTTTCAAAATGAAGTGAAGGTAAGAGAGACACTTTGCGATTTTGAAATGAAAATTGCTTTTCGACACATTAAAAACTACTAATTCAAATCATATACAATAGTAACTGTATAATCGACTATCAAGAACAATGGGATTGTCTTCTATGACTGAAAACGACAGCTAAGACACTTTCAGATCAAGAAACGACAGTTCGACTATGCTACTTTTTTGCAAAAGAGAACTGAAAATGGCGCACAATACATAAAAAAACTTACACTTCTTTGCACAATAGAGGTGGAATAATGTAAGAGAAGGGGGTTTTCACAGGGATACATTGACCACAGACAACAAAACTCTTGAATAGAACTAAAAAATTGTGAGGAAAAAACCAAAGTCTGAAGGTAAAGTTAACCCTCCCTGACCATCGCACCTGTCACACAGTGAATTCAGTATGCAGCGCACCTACTGCACATGGGAAGTGAGATGCATACAGACTTCCTAGAAGGTAGGGTGTGATGGTACCAGTGCGAGACTTTTAACGATTTTTTGCTCACAATTTGAAATTTAGTTAAGGGATTTAGGCCGAGTAAGTGATGTTCAGTATATGTAAATCACAGGGGTTGATCTAAGGAGGTTACTAGAGCCACCACTTAGGGAAATTAGAATTTTTGCAGATCTATTGTTCAATTCATAAACAAAACCCAAAGATAGACTAAAGAAACATTGATCTACTTTGCATTTGTATAAAAAATGCAGCTCGAAGCTAGCTGGCTTGGCTTCAGCCTCCGTTTGTAAGTTTATAAAAGAAACAAAGATAGGCTAACAAACAATCTAGTCACTCCCTAGTGGAGTCACCATTTTGTTACCAGGAATAGTGTCCACTCGGAGCTACTATTCCCACTAAGAGTGGTAGCTATCTTAGAAACAAACAAGTAAAGTCTACTTTCGCTTTCCTTTATGAAAATAGATAAGAGTGGAACAAAGGAGACCAACCTTAGTCTTGCGCTTGATTTCCTTGTTTGATTCCTCTCCTTCCTAATAGATCTTTGCTGCTTTTTCTTCGTCTGCCCAGCTTCAAAGAGCACCTGTGGAATCAAAGCAACATGCTACTATCGAAGAACAAAGATCTATATTCATAAATAACACAGGACCAGATATGTGTTAACCATACAAATGCATATATAAGCAAACATTCAAGAATATGGAGGAAAACTTGAATAGGTTTATTAAGATCAAAGAGTAGCAAGAGGATTACAACCATATGTTCTGACCCAGCATCATCCTCTAGCAAGAAAGCCCTTCTTCACCTCAAGTAAAGCTTAGATCACCCAACACTATGAAATTTCTCCAGTACAAGATACAAAATTCCAGCCTCTCGATCTCTGTGATGAGGGATCTATATATAGATGATTGTAGGGGGGTGAGTCATATTTTGCAGTCTTGATTAGTGTCCTCTCTATGATAGTTCTTGATTCCACTTGGAGAATGATGATCTCTTACTCATCCTTAGTCGAAAACAGAGAGGCAAGTGTCAGAGGAGAAGCTTCTGGAAGATTCGATGATCTTCCACCTCGCAAATTGTCCCTGCCATTTGTCCATTCCTGACCATTGCACCCTACATAGGGGCCATTCAGTATGCATCGCACCTTTTACACTGGGAAGATGATATGCATCACACCCTCTGCACTGGGTATTCAATATGGTCCAGTTTTGACCATTTTTGAGCAGTTTTTAGTGGAGAACTTCTGGGAGATGATGTAATCAGCTGACCTTGTTCCTTTAGGAAGTGAAGCAACAATTTTAGGGACTTAGGATCCCTCAGTTTATGGACATTTGTGATTGGGGCTGCAGTGCCCAAACATTTCTATAACAACTCCCCAACCAGGGCCATGTAACCAGTGTACCGCTCGGGTGAGCTCCTTTGTCTACGCTGAGAAGATGGCTATCCCACATTATCTCTCACATTTAGCATAAACATATTAGCTTCCCCTGAGCATTTCCACCCATCTCTAGAAGACTCTGCATGAGTAGATGTCTCCACTCTCGGATCCTCTACATGTGGCTACTCCGCATCAGTCTGAGGTTCCTCCTCCTTATGCACTAAAAGTTCCTCCTCTGCATGCAACTTGAGCTCCCTCTTAAGTGATACTCGCATGGCTTTCTGCTCGTCGAACTTTAGATCTCTGCATACCACTGTCCTCTGACTGGTAGGCAAGAACACCCAATAGTTGTGGGGTGTATCAGTGTACCCCACAAGTATCCCCAACTCAATTGTTGGATCTACCTTCTTCCGCGCATCTTTGGTCACATGGAAATAAATCGATGATCCAAAGATCCTGAAGTGACTCACAGTTGGTCTCTTCCCAAAAAACGACTCCATTATTGTCTTCATTCCCAGTATACAATGTGGGCTTATGTTTTGCAAGTATAATGTTGTATTACATGCCTTAACCCACAAATGAAGTGGTAGGCTTTGGTCATGCAACATCGCTCGAGCTGATCCCACAATCGATATGTTATTCCTTTCGGCCACCCCATTCTATTGTGGATTATGGGGTGTCGTCAACTCCTGTTTAATTCCTTCTGCTGCACATAATTCCTTAAACTATTGGGAGACATACTCTCCACCATTTTCGCTACACAAGGCCCTTATTTTCATTCCAAATTCTTTCTCTGCCAAGGCTTTGAACTCACAAAAACTTGAGAAGGTTTGATCCTTCTTCTGCATAAAGTAGATCCAACATCTACGAGAAAAATCATCAATAAAAATAACATAGTACCTTTGTTTAGCGGTGGAGGTTGTAGAGAATGGTCCACACACATCTATATGAATTCACTCCAGGATTTCTCCAGCTCTACTGTCTCAATCCTGAAAGGAAGATTTCACATACTTACCCAACGTACAACCTTTGCATGTATCGATTTGCTCCAGTTTTCCCTTGGGAAGTCTGGTAGAAATTTGCTGCATGATCTTCAAGGCCCCATGGTGCAAGTGGCCCAATCATATATGCCATAGCTCGCCAACATCTTGAATCTGCACCAAATCTTCTTTGGAACTCAATGCAGTACAGTCGTCTACCTCTAGCTTGTAGAGATCCTTTACTCGAATCTCAATCCTCTTGGTCTGTCCAGTGCCAATATGCCTCAGGAATGCCTTTCCTTTGCTAAAGGCTACATCATAACCTTTGTCTTCCAACATAGTGATGGACATAAGATTCTTCTTCAAACCCAACACATACTTTACATCAGTCAGGGTGAGAGAAGCTCCATGCTCCCTCTGAAACACAACCGTACTTTCACCTGAAGCACGATACTTTCCATCATCGCCCATCTTGATCCGCATTTGGAGGTCCTTCTCCAAGGTACTAAAAAGATTCTTGTCATCAGTCATGTGGAATGAAGCTCCATTGTCCAGGTACCAAACACACCCCACCATCGATGAAACCATACATGCGATGAGAGTGAAATCCAATTTGAACTGTGAGGCCAGTGCCTCACCATCTGATCCCTTCGAGGATCCCTTCTTGGATTTCTTCTATGGACAATTCATAGCATAATGACCCACCTCATGACAATGAAAGCATCACACTTTCGATTTGTCAATCTTCTTCCCACCATGGGAAGAACTAGATTTGTAATGGGATGCCTTCCCTTTCCCTTTCCTTGCCTTACTCACTAAGGCTTGACTTTCTTCATCATCTTGCTTCGATGAAGATCCATCTCTCATGCTTCTCCTTATCTCCTCATGCATCAGATTTGACCAAAGTCGTTCCTAATCTCATAGTTTCTCTCTTCCATTTACCGAGTCTTGGTAGCTATGCTATCTCTTAGGAAGACCGAGGAGAGCAAGACTCACCATGTCATTATTGGCTGTCATGATCCCTACACTTCCAAGTTCATCCCTGCAGGTGGTGAGCTTGTTCAAATATGTAGAGATCGTGTCGCCCTTTTCACACTTGATTTTCTGAATCTTGTCTTTTAATGCCGACTTCCTTTGATCACTGCTATTCTGATATAGATCCTTCAATGTTTTCCACATTGAAAACAATGTTTCCTTCACATGGAGACTCAAGACAATGTGGTCTCGAACTCCCTCCGGAAGGATTCTCATCGCTCTAGCCACACATTTATTCTATTTCGCTAATTCTTGGGCATTAGCAGCTATTGGCTTGGGGACTTCTTAATCAATGAAGTCCTTCAAACTGGTGTCCTCTAATACCGCTTCCATGCGATCCTTCCAGGCTATATAATTCGAGCTACCATCAAGGCCATACTCGAGTCTCAAATCATTGAACGCCATTGGTGAAATTTGAGATGTGATAAGAATTCGAATTCTATAATCAGGAACTTCAAACTTCGAACTTCTCCCTTCTTTGTATACTATTCTTTAATTTGATCACCTTTGCTCTGATACCATGTAGAAATTCCCACTTTAAATCACCTGATAATGCAATATACTAAAGAAAAATACTTGATCTACTTCTACAAACAAACTTGCAGAAGCTTAATCGATTTTGAGAAAGATCAAATAGGACACATATAACAAAGAATGAGAAATCAATCACACATGAACATAGAAGAATCCTTTGGGGAAAGCCTCAGCTAAAAACCCTGATATCTGTATTATCATACAAGTGGAAATATGTTTGGAATACACAAAGCTTTAGCTCACAAGCTATCCAGCTCTTAGTACAATCCCTTAATGCTACTCATAGACTGAAATAGACACAACATATGCCTTCCTTCAGTCCTCCAAGCCTCCTATTTCCTTGTGCAGTTTCTCCTGGGTCCTCTGGCTACCACCTATGTGAATTCACCTCTCACACAACTCACCAAACTTAGAAGTAACTGCACAATCTCCAAGGAATGAATTCCTTCTGCATGAAAGAGATATCCTCAATGGAATATTCCTGCAACTGATAGTACATTGTCCCATCATCTAATTTCAACTAGGTCTCTGACTGAACTGACATGCATGAGTTATTTATGAGAGAATATTCAGCTATTTGAAGTGTAGTAGTTACATGCATGCATGCATTAACTAACTGAACTCACAATCAATTCCACAAACTGTTGGAACTAATGTAACTAGACTTAACTCAGTTAACTCAGCTAAGTAATTGCAACTCAAAGTACAACTCATCGTGATCACTTTAATTAAGGGGTAACTTCCTTAATCAAAGGGAAAACTATTGCATGTCTTCACATAGACTTCATGTTTGGTTTTCTCCAACTAATTAACTCAAGATGAATTAATTAATTATTTTACAAATAGCTTCCAAGGTCAAATTCGAATTTTAATTCTCAATTTTAGTTTAGGGACTAACTAAAATTGGAATGTATCCCGAAATGCTATTTATAACAGTGCTATTTTTAGCACTTCTATATTTGGCATTTCTTGTTACTATTTTCAACAACTTAGAAGAGATTTTGGAGTGATAACATATTGAAGACCATACTAGGGAAGAGAACATTTTCTTCAGAAAGATTATACAAAGATCGGATCTGATTTATAATGGCAAACAATGATTAGAAACACAAAGGTTAAAATCATCCACCTGTTGACTCCAGTTCCAAATCAATTTCACAATCAAGACTCCACTGGAGGAATGAACCTGAAAGAACGATATGGAAAGATAATACTTTTAACTTGGATTACAATCTAAGACATTATGTTCTTTGTCATCAAGAAGGTTTTTCAATGTATATTGTATTTTAGAGAAGATATCAGATTAATTTTTTATTATTTTCATTTGAAGATTGTAAATATATATTCTCCTTATCCATTTGAGCATCTTTATTCTGAACCTTATGATTATCATTTTCTGATTGAGAAGTCTCAAACAATCAAGACTAATCATACAATCCATGTACATATTCCTGTACCCTGTAAAGTTCCTGATAGATATAAGCCCCTCATGTTACCTCGTATACTCCATGATTTCCCTGATAACTATTACAAATATCTCGCCAATTTTGATGGAGAGAATGGTATCATTGCCCAAAAACATATTCAAGGCTTTGAGAATTATCTGGACCTATTTGAGATTGAGGAAGACGATGTTAGAATCAAACCTTTTTTTCTCTTTCTTTTCAAAGTAGAGTAAAGAGTTGGTTAAGGAATCTACCTATTGCAAGCATCTCAAATTTCCAACAGCTTGGCAAATTTTTCCTTGATAGATGGATAATCAAAGTCAATCTTTTTGTGATCATAGAATAATATAATCAGTTGGAAAGACAACCAAATGAAACAATACAACAATTTTTTGATAGATTTAGTCAAATATATTATTCAACGCCATCAAGACCTCCTCCTGATTCAACTCTCTTGCATTATCCAAAAGCATTTGATCTAGAGATAGAATTTCAGCTAAGAGAAAGAAACCCAACAACTCTTGAAAAGATGCAGAACATTGCAGTAGATGTAGAAGTTCATATGTTGATTAAAAATCAAAAGTTGAAAGAAGAAGCAGAGAAGAACAACATTGCAGAGGTAAAAATCGACATTTTGGTAAGAAAAATAGAGGAATGATACAGAAGATCGCCATGTAAGATAAAATTTTTGTGCAAGATCACCATGACACATTTATTTCACAAAAAGAAGAGGTTGATAGCCATGAACAAATTCTTGCTAATTCCAACTACCATAGATCAGAATATGGATTTACATATGAATATGTGGAAGAGAAATCTACTGATTTAATGTGTATGCTTGATGCCATTCCTTCTTTTAATGATTTTCCTAAGTATGATCAGTATGATGATAATTATGTTATTCAAACTCAAGCTAGCTTTATAGAGCAATCAGAAACTAGTTTGGAGGATGAGGAAATTCAGTGTCAGCAAATTAAATATAGTGATTAGCCTATACATATCAAATATGAGAATGAGGAAGGAAGTGCAAAAGATTTTGAAATAAGTGAAGGTTCTTTGCCTCTTTGTTTTTCTTCAGTTTCATTCATCAGAGAAAACTTTACAATAATAAAAAATCATCAGTCTTTAGGTATTGATATTGACAACAAAGAAGGCAATGAAAATCTTAATCATGATTCTTCAGTTTCACAATTACAGTTATCAAATTTCATTGAAACACTTGATCAAATGACACAGGAAAGTTCTATACCACTATGTTTTGAATCATTTCAATTTTTAAAGGAAATTTGGTATAAAATATCTAAAGAAAAGGATGAGGAACTTGTAGAAATTTGTTAAGTTCCATTCAAACCTATGAGCAATAAGTTGTAGGAATCCTTCCAAGTCTTTTATGATCCAATAGCTAATGTGTTAGATAATGAATGCAATCATAATTTTTATCCATTAAATAACTATGAGATTCAGGATCAAGATGATAAAGGTTTCATCAGTCAAACATTTCAATCAGTAAATATATCATCACAAAGTTTATCTGAAAATTTGCAGGGCGATAAAGATGAAAATGACATTTCAGTTTCATGGCATGGAGACCATCCAGAACATATGTACAATTGCTTAAATGAGTTGAAACTTAGTGTATATACCTTGGAAGATCCTTTTGTACAGTTTCTGGAGTCAACAAAGGAAATCAAGTATTTCCTTATCTTCTCATTTGTTGACAAGGTTATATTGGGTTTTAAAATCTTAGTTTTGATCACAAACAAGCGCATGCAACAAAATACATCAAAGTATATAATGCTTGAATGGTTGTATTGGCTGTTTCATTTTACCTAACTAGCAGTTGGACAGCTAATTAGAGTAAGTAGGTAGGATTTCAGTTTGATTAAATGTAGTTGTCAACAGCAAGTTTATTTAAACTTTTTGTTTTTAGAAAGTGTTGAAATAATTAATTAAGATTTAAGACCGAAAATAAGGTCCTTAGGTCTTGATGATCTAGTAGTTTGATCTGAGGCTTGTAGTACCTTTTTTCAGTTTCCAAAAAACGTTGTGATTTCAGTTCAAGATTTCATCACAGAGAGTATATAACAAAGCATGTACAATCTTAGGATCGGCCCAATGGATGAGGCCACTAGTCGATGTTGTTCTTGACATCTCACAAGGAGATGCCATCCCCAAGTGGAGCCACTATTAGGTTCCTATAATAGGGTTCATAGTTTTGAATTGACCATGTATATCTTGTAATATTGTACATACCTTTGCTTTCTGCAAATGTTTTCCCATATTTAAAAAATGGGGTGTGTCCTAAAAGAAAAATAAAAGAACAAAAAGAAACAAAGATAAAAAATGAATATTAAATATGAAACCAACCAAAAAGAGATAAAAAAGATCATGAAAGTGTGCACATTCAAATGCCACTACTCTTAGTTTACTTTTTGCAAATAATATTGTGTGCAGCTTGTCAAAATGCCACAATCCATGATGATCAAACAATTTAATCTTGATTCATTCATGATTTAAATTTCATGTTGATAGATAAAGATAAATATCTAACCAAACTATTTAATCTTGGTAGATCAATAGTTAGGTAGAGAATAATAAGGATCTCGTCAGTTTAATCTGAGCCCTTAGAAGTTATAAGGTTAGAATTAGATAACTTGTTATGAAACCAGCTCACAAAAAGATAGAAAAGATAGATCAACGCCTTAGAATTCAGCCTCTTGGAGGGGGCAACCTCCTTTACATTACACAAGTGAATGATTCTTTGATGATTCAAATGAAAAAACCTCCTTTCTATATATAGGAGTCTAAGGAGTCACAATATAAC